>BLKR01003250.1:0-154255 GCA_011170035.1 Teleogryllus occipitalis | reverse complement strand
ACAATTACATGCGTTACATGTAGGAAACATATAGCATGTCCCAGATGGGGCGGTGACCCGGTGGGGAAGATACCTGAAGGTGAAATACCCCGCAAAACAATGCGTAGTTCTGCACAGAATTTAGCCATACAGAAGGGGATGGAATCATCGGCAAAACATTCACTACTCTAACGGGACTTATGACTATATAAATTGATGTGCCCGCAGGCAGTCAGTCAACCTTCTGCTCCCCATTCCGTTCCGGTCCTAGTGAACACAGTCGATGCGTATTTCGGTATCTGATCTCACCATCCGCAGGGAGAGAGGGGAAAATATTAACTATACCGACGGGGAAAATTACTATAGCAGTTGACGTGCCAGGAAATAATCAATCAATACTCTGCTCCCCGTTCCTCTCCCGTCCTTTTGGACACATTGTGTAGTTCGGCACCGGATCTCACCATCAACGGAGGAATGCACCATGGAAATAAAACATTAACTACACTAACGGGACTAATGACTATAGTATTTGACGTGCCTGGAAATAATCAATCTTCTGCTCCCCGTTTCTCTCCGATCCTTATGGACACAATCATTGTGTAGTTCGGTACCGGATCGCACCAACAACAGAGGGATGAATCATGAGAATAAAACATAAACTACACTATCGTGACTAATGACTATAGCAGTTGACGTGCCCGCAAGCAGTCAGTCTTCTGCTCCCCATTCCGCTCCGGCTCTCGACACAGATCTTTGACGTCGCTCGCTATGGCGCGGAGTCTGTTGGCTGTAGGGCGGGGGGAGGGGCGGGGGGTGGGGCGACTACAGCAGCGAGGGGGGAGCGAGGCGCGGCCAGGGGGCCGAGGGGAGTGGCGAAGGGAGAAGCGGATGCGGAAGTGCGAGACGAGCGTTCGAAGACGGGTGCTGAAGCCAATGGATGAACGCAGATACGCTGCCGTGTGTATTGGCCGGAAGTCGCGGCAAATTCGATAGTGGGGAGTAAAACGAAAAATCAGAGACATTCCGAAACGGAATTTTTTCACGTATACAAGTCGAAAATTGCTGTGGAAATGTAGTAAGCAACTTTATCACATTCACTTTAGTAACAAATACTTCCAATCATAAGAACTTTTTTTTCGGTAATGGATAGCAATGATGTAAGATGCAATTGATATGGTCTCGTAGTGTGCTAGAGAGAAATGAACGCATGAAAAATCCCTATTCATGTTTAAAAGGTCTTTTACGATGTATTAACGCTCACTCCATTTTTTCTTGTTACCGTAGCGATTGTCATTTCACGCTAACTTAGCGGGCTCTTCCTAGAAAAGTTTCCATGCTCAACTTTTTACTCTTTGAACTCGTTATTAGAACTTCAACTATTAAGGAAAGTCGTTTTCCGCTTTACGAGATTCATCTTTCTAGAACTATGATTATGGGTTAATGTGCAGGAAAAAGGACTAAAACAATGCAGAAAGTCGAGCTTTGAAAACGAAACAAGAAGATAGCGAGTTTAACAATTTTCACAAATGTAACCGATAACTTAGTATGTTGTAAAAGCTCACCTATGTTTCTTAAATATTATAATTTAATTCTTACCCATTAAATTTTATTTTAATTATTGTACGTCTTCGTGTCACTAACTTTGAAAGATAATCTAGAAAATTTTTTGTGATATTAGAATGGAACAATCTTAAACTGTGGTAATTAAGTTCAAATGTTATTTAGATATTATTTCATTATCACATTAAATTTATTTAACATGCAATATGTACACCGTAACATCAGCAAACATTTATTTATTTAATTAATTAATTGTAATATTATTTGACGTATATCAGGCAATGAGAGACAGTAATATTAACTTAATCAACAATTATTTTTAAATAAACCTATACCACGATTTATAACTTACATAACTTTACGCGTGATACCGAGTTTATAACGTATACTGATGTACAATAACGCTAACAATATTATGGTCTTTTGTTCCCAACTGAGAGCCAATCCGAGAGTTCGCAATACAAAAAAAAATCCTCCACCAAAGCCAGAGCTGGAACAAGCAATTCGGAGCGCTGGAAAGTGAATACAATGGACGAATTTCGTTGTTTGCTGCGGCGCGGCTGCGAGGGAAGAGAAGCAAGCGCGGGCGGAGGTCGTGGGGCGCCAAGTCAAAGGCGGAGCGCGACGGGCGCAATAATAAAGAGCGGCGCGCGGGAACCGATCGGGTGGAAAACTACGTTAATCTTATTGAATCCCGCGACCGCAAACGCTCCGCCTGCCAACGCCGCTCACAGCACTGCTATGCCCGCCCGCCGCCCGCCCGCCTGCACGTCTGCTTGCCGGTCCATTCGCCCGCCCACCCGCCCGCCCTCCCGCTCGCCCGTCCGCTCGCCCGCCTGCTCGCCCGCCAGCCAGCCTGCCCGCCCGCTCGCCCGCCCGCCCGCTCGCCCGCCCGCCCGCCCGCCCGCCCGCTCGCCCGCCCGCTCGCCCGCCCGCTCGCCCGCCCGCTCGCCCGCCCGCCCGCCCGCCCGCTCGCCCGCCCGCTCGCCCGCCCGCTCGCCCGCCCGCTCGCCCGCCCGCTCGCCCGCCCGCTCGCCCGCCCGCTCGCCCGCCCGCGCGCCCGCCCGCTCGCCCGCCCGCTCGCCCGCCCGCTCGCCCGCCCGCTCGCCCGCCCGCTCGCCCGCCCGCTCGCCCGCCCGCTCGCCCGCCCGCTCGCCCGCCCGCTCGCCCGCCCGCTCGCCCGCCCGCTCGCCCGCCCGCTCGCCCGCCCGCTCGCCCACCCGCTCGCCCGCCCGCTCGCCCGCCCGCTCGCCCGCCCGCTCGCCCGCCCGCTCGCCCGCCCGCTCGCCCGCCCGCTCGCCCGCCCGCTCGCCCGCCCGCTCGCCCGCCCGCTCGCCCGCCCGCTCGCCCGCCCGCCTGCCTGCCCGCCCCCTCCTCCGCCTGCCCGTCCCGCCTCGCCCCACTTCGCCCCGCCACGCTCCGCTCTACTCCGCCCGTCCTTCCGGCCCCGTCCCGCCCCACACCGCCAGCCCACTTGCCTCCCCGCCCAGGCGCTTTCATGCTGGCTGCCAGCGCTATCAAAGACGCCGGACGCTGCACGCGCTGAAGCGACGCGGAAGGGAGGGCGTCAGTGGCGGCGCCAAACGGAGCCGTATCAGTTGTCAGAGGAGGGAGCGGAACGGGGTGGACACGGGTAGATAAGAGATGGAAGTGATATGAAGGTGGAAGGACATGGAGTGAAGAAGAATTTGTTTTCCAATGCGGCAACTGTTAATGTCATTCGTCCCCTACTCTCCAATTAAAATTTCCTTCGATGTGTTAGGAGAGGGAGAGGGTCACTGATGTTCATTTAGAAGCTTAAAAATTTGAAATTGAAGCATGAGATTGAATAATATTTCACGCTCTACGAAAGTTCCACTTTTGGCATTCACTGTTCACTTCGTATAAAACAATTTCTGAGTTCTATCTATTGAATACTAACAACAACAAATCACTACGTGCAAAATCGCGTAAATTTTCTATGTTCAAATAAACTGCTATGTATCTAGCACCCTGATCCGATCGCTATCGTGTCGAAAGCTCGAATGTATATTTTTGTATCCTTCTTCAACATGTCAACTTTCTTCATTTTTTAACTCTCTTCTTTAAAACAAAATTATGCGATCTCCCTCACGGCGTCATCTATGGAATTATTTTTTACCAATATCTCACTTTTTCACATTCCCATGACACTTCCGGTATATTAGAATGGAACTTTCTCATTTGTGTAACTAAGCATCTCTTATGTTTGTTTCTTCCTTCGTTGGCGAAACCACGGATGCTACTTATCGTCCGCTTTTGAACTAATAGGTAATGTTTATGTTGCACTCCGGTACCATGGCAACCAGTGTCTTTTTGCTAATAAAGTGTTATTTTTAATGAAATTCGCTGAATTGCATATTGGTGACAATATATCTATATCTATATCTATCTGTATACATATATATATATATATATATATATATATATATATATATATATATATATATATATATATATATTGCCTATAATCGGGCAAAACAACTTCGCAGATTCAATTGCACAGAATACGACTAAATGAAGAGGGTGATGCAAAAATTTGTCTTTCTCTAATGAGATTTCTCGCCACTTTACAAATAGTGAACATTTTCAATCTTCCTAAATTCCCTAGAAGTTTGTAACATTTATTCTAAACCTCCAGTATTCATTCACATCTTCTTCAAATCTTTCCCACCTGACATGTAGACCCCGTTCCCCTGTTGCCCGTGCGCCCCTCAGAGCGGAGGTGCAGCGGTCCGGGAGCAAACAGGGCCGTCTGAGGTGGCCGGTCCCCCCTCCCCCTCCCTTTCGCCCCAACGGAGCGCCGCCGCCTGCTCCTGAAGGGCCCTCAATGGTCCCAGGCCGCAAGCCACGGTGCACACGGGCGGGCCTTGGCGCGAGGCAGGAACGGCAAACGCCACCACCTCAAACACCCCCCCCCCCACCTTCCTGCCCCCTGCCTCTTTGGCAAGCGGAACTAGGTTGCCTTGCGATCCCAGCTCGGGCGCCCCTCAGACGGATCCAGTCGGGCAGGTTAGTTCGGGTTTCATGTCTCTGACGCGTCCTGCAAGGCACGCCCTAATGTCTGTAGAGAACTATACTGCGATTTTTACTGTGCTGCGTTTGAAGTAGAACAGCTCTTACGGTGTCATCCAATGGGGAGGTTGAACGCCACAGTGTGAGTGAGTAGTGTAGTGAGGTGTAATATCCCGGTTGGACGGTACTGTAATAGCTGATCAAGTGTCAGATGCAGCAAAGTAAAAACCGACGTATAGATTGAATAATATAAAAACTTTTATTGCACACTGTTTCGTTTCTACAAAACAAAAAGAACGGAACGTATACATTAAATACACCTAAACAATTTTTTATTTTACGAATTTTTCCACTGTAAATCATATCTGAACAATGTAATTTGATAGCAAGAGAAATATCGTTATCATCAGTATGTTTTTGAACAACAAAATCTGGAAGTGAAATGTTTTAATGTTATATATTATTATTTTAGCTTCCCTTCTATTACTGACAATCATGGAATAGAACGTAGACCCGGTAAACGGCACCGCCTGAAACACCCCCTCCCTGCCCCTGCCGCTGTGGCAAGCGGAATTAGGTTGCCTACGATCCCAGCTCTGGCGCATCTCAGACGGAGCCGCGAGACGCTCAGATGGATCGGGTTAGTTCGGGTTTCATGTCTCTGACGCATTCTGCTAGGCTCGGAAGTACGCCCAAGTGCCTGTAGAGAACTACACTGTGGTTTTCACAGAGCTGAGTTTGAAGTAAAACAGCTCTTACGGTTGCATCCAATCGGAAGGTTGAACGCCACTGTAGTGACGGGTAAGATCCGGATTGGACGGCACTGTAACAGCTGATCAAGTGCCAGATGCAGCAAAACAAATACCGAAGTATAGATTGAATTATATAAAAACGTTTATTGCACACTATTTTGTTTCGACAAAACAAAAAGAACAGAACGTACATTAAATACACTTTTTTTTGATGTTACGAATTTTTCCACTGTAAATCATATCTGAACAATGTAACTTGATACTATGATCATTATCATAGTATATTATTTGAAGAAGAAAATTTGGAAGAGAAATGTTGTAATCTCATATTTCATTCTATTCACTTCCCTTCGATTACTGTCAATCATGGAATGCGACGGAGGCCCGGTAAACGGCACCGTCTCAAACACGTCCCCCTGCGGCACCCCGCTCCCTGCCCCGCCTGTGTGGCAAGCGGAACTGTGTCGCCTGCGATCTCAGCTCGTGTGCCGCACAGACGTTGTGCATGAGCAAGTTGCATGAGAACCAAGCTAACAATGTTATAGGCTCAATCACGTTATACATACGTGTACACATGTCAGATGAGAAGATGCTCCACATTGAGAGTCAGAAACCACTTTCTAAATTAGCGCAATTATTTAGATGTTTTTTTAAATTTCATTTCTGTAAAGCTATTCAAATTAATGTTATATATTGTTTTTCAGTAATGCGTCTCCATCTACATCATGAACAGATCATTCAGTTGTTGTGGATATATAAAATGCAAGATATAATTCTTACTTCCCTATTATTGTTGTCTTTCACAATGAATTTCTCCCAAATTAAAATACTTTTCTTAATTACATTGAACGTATCAGAAAGATTAATATTGATTTATTATATTTAAATAATTTGTTATTTCTTACACAAAATATATATACACATACGTAAGTATTTTCAGATTGTAACGAAGTAGGTTAGTAAAAACGAAATATTATATGGATTATTACAAATTATTTGTAATCCAGTCCTTTATAATTTTACTTTGCAAATTCATAACGAATCGTTTTTAAGGGTTGTGTAAATAACGGGCCATTTCCATGTATTTAATATGCGTCGTTCACGTCTAGTCTAGAAAAAAATCGTTCATTTCTGTCTCTGCTGTAGTGCAAATAAATTTTTCAATTTATTTAAAAATTTTACACCTCACTTCAAATCAGTGAACAGTGTAAAAAGCAAATGATATACAAACGAACAGTTCACATACAATAACATCAAACAATCAAAGCAATGCATGTTTTTGATTCGTGCAATTTCCTAGTGATTTCCAATCTGCATTTTCAGTTCAGCGAATAGCAGAATTTTTTTGTGAGCTTCCGAATCATTCTCTGCTTTCCGGTGGAAATGTGAGTTTTTCTCAAATTTTGATTAAATGGATGTAAAAATGGCTTCCAGGAATCCCTGCATTTACGTAGAAATACACCTGCATCAATACAAATAAATCATTTTGCAAACTAAAGCTTTATTTTCGTGTCAGAATTCAATAAATTTCTCGATTTTGTGAACATAGGTTTAATACTCTTTAAATGCCAGGTTTAAAATTCTGGTGTGTGGCTATATATAAGCTGTGATGTATCAAACATGGGAGGTAGTGTAGACTTAAACATGAAATTTGACTAATATTATTCACATTTCATGCCTTATAAAATTCTGTTAAATATAATATCGGTCTTAATACATTTCCCATTTCCGCATGATTGTACCAATTATTTTATCAGAATCCAAAAATTTTACTACACAAGTAATCCTTGTTTTGTCAGAAATATTGTTTTCTAAGTGGTGTGGTCTTATTGATTAAGACTCTTGCATGGAGATAACAGAAATAAATTACACGTTTTTTATTACATCACACTCATCATTTGGCACGAAATGTCGTGATGGAAGACGTGATTAGGTGGCGTCGACTGACATGAAGGTCGATGTTTTCTACGCGAAGTCATATCATTTCTCTCCGATTGCGTGTGACACGACTCAGATGTGTCATTTGAAGCAACTGTACGTCTCCTCATGTCGAAAGGGAGTCACTCTGCAATCGGAACCGCCCTCACCGAGGTCCGTCCAAAATTCAAAAATTTTACCACGCCAGTTATACTTGTGTGTTTGTTTATTAAATGTGGTTTTCTAGATGGTGTAGTCTTACAACCCAAGAATCTTATAAAGAGTTAAATAAAAATTTTCCTTTTATTACATTTCGTTCGTCATTTGACACGAAATGTCAAGTCGGAAGGTAGGATTAGTTTACACATGATTAGGACGCAGCATTTAACGTCACCATTGGCGAAAGGATGCCTACCTGCTAACCACACGTATCCCTTAATCCATGGCCACAAGGTCGGAACGTCGCTGGCTTGTGATTTAAAGTCAGAGTCTGTTGTGCCAGTACAGACATACAGCAAACCCTTTAATGCATCAGTTCATGAATGACATGGCATTCGATGTCTTTTACGCGAAGCCACATCCTCGCTGTCCAATTGCGTGTCAGATGTCTCATTTGAAGCACCTGTACGTCTCCCCCTGGGCCTCCGATGAGGTGAGCGAGCCGCCCTCCAACTCCAATCGGACCTTCACCCACAGCCGCGTCCGCCGCCCGCGGCGAAGTCGCTGGCTTGTGATTTAAAGTCAGAAGCTGTTGTGCTAGTACAGAGAGACAGCAAACACTTTAATGCATCAGTTCATGAATGATATGGTATTCGATGTCTTCTACGCGAAGCCACATCCTCGCTGTCCAATTGCGTGTCAGATGTCTCATTTGAAGCAACTGCACGTCTCCCCCTGGGCCTCCGGTGAGGTGAGCGAGTCGCCCTCCAACTCCAATCGGAGCTTCACCCGCAGCCACGTCCGCCGCCCGCGGCGAAGTCGCTGGCTTGTGATTTAAAGTCAGAGTCTGTTGTGCCAGTACAGACACACAGCAGACACTCTAATGCATCAGTTCATGAATGACATGGCATTCGATGTCTTCTACGCGAAGCCACATCCTCACTGTTCAATTGTGTGTCAGATGTCTCATTTGAAGCAACTGTACGTCTCCCCCTGTGCCTCCGATGAGGTGAGCGAGTCGCCCTCCAACTCCAATCGGAGCTTCACCCGCAGCCACGTCCGCCGCCCGCGGCGAAGTCGCTGGCTTGTGATTTAAAGTCAGAGTCTGTTGTGCCAGTACAGACACACAGCAGACACTCTAATGCATCAGTTCATGAATGACATGGCATTCGATGTCTTCTACGCGAAGCCACATCCTCACTGTTCAATTGTGTGTCAGATGTCTCATTTGAAGCAACTGTACGTCTCCCCCTGTGCCTCCGATGAGGTGAGCGAGTCGCCCTCCAACTCCAATCGGACCTCCACCCGCAGCCGCGTCCGCCGCCCGCGGCGAAGTCGCTGGCTTGTGATTTAAAGTCAGAGTCTATTGTGCCAGTACAGACAGACAGCAGACACTCCAATGCATCAGTTCATGAATGACATGGCATTCGATGTCTTCTACGCGAAGCCACATCCTCACTGTCCAATTGCGTGTCAGATGTCTCATTTGAAGCACCTGTACGTCTCCCCCTGTGCCTCCGATGAGGTGAGCGAGTCGCCCTCCAACTCCAATCGGACCTTCACCCGCAGCCGCGTCCGCCGCCCGCGGCGAAGTCGCTGGCTTGTGATTTAAAGTCAGAAGCTGTTGTGCTAGTACAGAGAGACAGCAAACACTTTAATGCATCAGTTCATGAATGACATGGCATTCGATGTCTTCTACGCGCAGCCACATCCTCGCTGTCCAATTGCGTGTCAGATGTCTCATTTGAAGCAACTGCACGTCTCCCCCTGTGCCTCCGATGAGGTGAGCGAGTCGCCCTCCAACTCCAATCGGACCTTCACCCGCAGCCGCGTCCGCCGCCCGCGGCGAGGGCCCTCCACGCGCGAGGCGGCCTCTCGGCGGCCGCGTGCACCTGTGTCGCACCGGGCGAGCCGGGGCTCGAACCCGCTGCTCCGGCGGCGAGGGCGGGTGGAGCGTGCGCTAATTGAGCGGCGCCCCTCGGAGGAGGGTGGCAGCACCTCCCCCACTCACGCGCCCCAGGCCGGGCCCGCTAATGACCCCGCTATATTAGTCCTGCGGTACACCGAAGTCGCAGCCGCTGGACCGGGCCCGCGCCGTCCTCCGCCCAGGTGAGATGTCGCTCGTGATAGGATTAATGGCGACGTGGATATCAGTCCCTGAGTGTTGTTTTAAAACGTTGCATTCAACGGCACCCATCGTTAACTCATGATATTCCATGATATGACCCCGCTATATTAGCCTTGCGGTACACCGAAGTCACAGGAACAAGATATGTTATGAATTATAAGTATCACGATATATTATGTATTGATGTAACACAGTGATATAACGTCTTCTAAAAAATATATCCCAAGAGAACAAGAATAATGGTACATTATTGACAGATATATGCAAGATAATATTTTTTTATACTCGGATTCAAATTCCATAAACATTTTGTAAACAATAGAAAACAGAATAAGATTGGAAATCGTTTGTTTCGTCTAGCAAAAATGTCCACTTTATATTTTTTTTGAATAAAAACCGTAAATCGTATCATCCAACCCTAGATACTAAGCTATCCTTAGTTAAGATAGGCCAACTAAATAAATTATTAGAGAGAGTTAAAATGGAGGGGAAATTGAGGCAGTGAATTAAATCATATATATATATATATATATATATATATATATATATATATATATATATATATATATATATAGTTTTTTAATAAGCTTTGAGCGTGTAATTGTAATTCTAGGTGACCTCACGTCGCTGGTATTTGTGAGTTTGGCACATCACTCTGTTCGTCACAAATTACTCATCTCCTGGCATCCGCCATGTTTGCAACTCGACTATCATCGAACCCTCAGAGGTTAGTGTACGCCAACTCTGTCATGTCCCATCTTTTTCGCTATGCGTCACAATGCGGTCCCAGCTTGGTCATTCATTACATTCTCCCTTTCACCATGTTCGTTCGTTAATGCCTTATTTTCACGTGGCGAGACTCGGGCCATCAGGCCCGCTCTTCTGTCTAACCACCTACCTAATTTCGCTACGCTCCTTTCACCACCTAGCGGATAAAGGAGGTATTATCTTGGGCGACGAATCAGGCTGACCTCAATTTTGCTCAGAGGCTTCATTTCGGCTTGAGGATTTTTTTTTAAACATGCAGTAAATCTACTACAAGGGACAGCCGGAAGGCTGTACGAAGGATTTTTTCGCCCTTAAAAATCCACGGCTTCGATCAGGTTTGAACCCGCAAACACGGGTACAACAGTCTGATACGCTTACCGTTATACCATCCGAATCCGCCTAAATGTTCATGTTCATGTCCGCCCATGTTCATGTCTGACTTCCTGCTTCCTATCATGCATCACAGTGAACCTAATTTTTTATAAGTCCGCTTCCTGGCGTGTTTGATGTTCTTATCATTTCCGACACTCCCATACTGCCACTCTTCCACAAAAGTCTTCACCTCATTTGTCTCTTTGACGTGTTTGTAAAAAACGAATGTCAATTTGAGTACTTAATCAGACGTCCGAAAGTCCGTTTCATTTAAAGTACTATGGAGTCACTCTAAACTTTCACCGAACCACTCTTTGTTGAACGCGCTGTGCCATTTATCTGATGGTCTGTTGATCAGACGGGCTAGAATGTATTATTGTCAGTACGGATTTTTGTACACCTCCATGGTACTTTCCATAAGTCTGTGAAAAAATAACTATCAAAATTGCGTTTCATATTATGTTACATTTAAAAGAGCTTATTTGGAAGAGAATTTGCACACCGAACTATTTTAAAAGAAAAGGTTATATCAAGATAAAATTTTGTGATTTGAAAAACATACTTTACACTTACACCGTTTAATATATTCACCATGCCACTAAAAAACCTTACATAATTATGTCTCATATTCCTTTCTTTGGCATTAAGAATATTATTGTTTAAGACTTATACAATATAGTATCTTAAAATGCTACGTAATTATTATATTTAAGTTTAAATTATTTCGATATATATTTTAGATAAAATTTTGAATTTTAAATTATTCTATAAATATTTAAAAATATCTTCTGCCATAGACTAATTGATGCACTTAGTACTCAATCATGCATCATACAACCATGCAAAAATTCCGTATTTTGTGTAAGTCATTGTTTTAAACAAGGTAAATACTTGAAGACTAGACTAGAATTCAACTTCGTACGGTCAAGATCTTGATTGTTTTGCGTTTCATCATTGAGACACCATTTTATGGTTGAGTAAACATTAAGTAAGTAATTATTACTTATATTAACAAACAAATATACTTAAATGCGTGCTTTTAGATTGCAGTGAGCATAAAACAGTCAATTTAATTTTTCTCGGAATTGGAAATTACGAACAATTCTTAACATCTGGGCTTTGATGTGGATATTGGAAAGATTAAAACCCTCGAAAATATACAACCATATTCAGAATGGTGTCTTTTTGTGGACTGCGACCCAAGGAACATAAGAAGGCCTTTAAAACCAAGTTTCATAAGCCAAGTAGGCACCATCTTTGAGTTACACACAATCAAATGTGCGAGAAAATTTTTAAGTGTAATTTTAAATTAAACGAAGATTTCTATCAAAACGTACTCTATAAAAGCTCTTAACAAACCTTTCCTGCAATACTTCATTCATAATTGTGATATTTTTTACGTGCGCGGAAGAATATTGGTTTAGAAGACAAATAATATGCGATTATTCGTTGTTCACGTTTCTTGTTCTTGTTGTTGTAGTTCTTTTCATCTTCTTTTTCTTCTTCTTATTTCACAGAAGAAAGGGGAACCGTAGACATTAGAGCTCTTTACTGTGATATTGACACTCTAGAACTAGTTCAGAATTACTGCGTTTGTAATTACATTTGAAGGGCTCAGTAGAACAAGGGGTTATCCACACTTTTTAAAGTGAGTTATTAGGAATATACAAAATTCAAATATTATTCTTGAAGTGTAATACGTTACTTAAATTCAGAATGGACATACATGCAATTGTAATGCGTTTAAAAGTTTAAAAATGTATTGAGTAATATGAGAGCAAGCTAAAGTGAGGGCAATGTATTAAGTAATATGAGGGCAGGTTCAGCTAAACCCTCATTATCTCAGTACTATGTCCATATGGGATAGCACTTGTTCTACTGAGACTTTCATTTCAGCAGATACCGTCTTCACCTTCTTTTCAAACTGCACCACATATCAAAGGAGTATCATTAAAAATCCATGAATCCGCTTGCTAATTTCATGCAATGCCCCGCGCTCCCTCTCCCCTTGTGCAACGCATCCGCTAGTCACGGCTGCCGTCGCTGCACCGCGCCACCTGATCCCCTTGTCATCGCGACACCTGCGGACCGCCCCGCCCCGCCCCCAACCCACCCCAACCCTCACCGACATCTGAAGCGCCCTCCGCGCTGCCCTCCAAGCATCGGACATGCACACCCCTCGCTCTGTCCCGCCAATGCTCCCCAAAAGCAGTTTCTCCAGTTGAATGATTGACTCTTAGTGATTCCGGGAGCGTCAACTACTAGGGTCATTAGTTTCGTAATTGTAGATCATACTTTTTCTCGAAAGTGGTTATTCTTCCCCCGCCGGATGGCCAGATCTGGCGCCAACCTACATCGGCTAGCCGGATTTTCCTAACCAAGTATATCCCACCAGCGCCGCACCGCCCCAGCCGGGACAAGCACTAAGCTCCCGACCGGTCTCCCGGCATGTGTGGTAGTGTAGAACATGTTTGTGTGTGTGTGTGTGAGTGTGTGTGTTTGTGTGTAAGGATAAAAGATATGACAAAGAAGAGGTAGGAAAGTTCGCACGCGGTCCGTGACCAGTTTGCTAGGGTAGTGCTTCGGCATTCGCCTGGTATTGATCGGAGATCACGAAAAACTACCGATCAGAGTAGCCGGCCTCTAGAGTTCTCCTTCAGACAGCAACTGAATGAGACCTAGCTGGAAAGCTATTGACGAAAATTCTAGAACCTCCCGGACAGAAAGACTGCAGTGACATTTGATGCCCTGAGCCATCTTTTTCGGTTCTCCAGTCGATTTATTGATTCTTTTGTGCTTTCGGGCGCATCATGTCTTATGATTATTAGTAGATTTTGACGACCTAAAACATCCTCAAAAATGTTCACTAAAATGCTATTTAAATATTTTTAAAATTCACTAAAAGCAAAGAAAAATGACATAAATATTAGATCAAAACTACATCAAATGAAAAATTTAAGTTGCTGGATATATTACCGATGTAATCTAGTCTTCTTCCTTTCTTTCAAATGAACTCAGTTCGCAAACATCTAGTGAGCATCTAGTGTATACACTGATATTAAAATGTTTGAGCAAAGAAATGGAATAAATTACTCAGGAGTTCTGTGGAGAACATTTGTTGGATCTCGGAATTATTATTTGAAGCAAATACCAATAAAATGATATTAAAATGAAAGGAATACATATAAAAGCTTTAAAATGACGGAAATGGTAAAAAATGGCTTAATAACTGAAATCGAGGGAAAATGCAAACAAACGACCTGTAAAAGTAGGTCATTTCCTTTTATCATAACAAACTTAATGTCAATACTAAAAGGCATTAGTCTACAGTGATAAAAAAATTCATTAAATCTCTCCCTAGTTATTAATCTAGAAAGTGTGGTGCTTTCATGAGTGTATTTACAGCAGTACACCTTTCAGAAATGTTGCTATCTGCTATCCGAAACATCAGACACTATGACACAGACGGGGCTCGTATCAATCAGCCAAGATAATACATTTAACAAAATTGTTCACTGGAATTGCAATTACCAACCACATATTTTTCAACCTTTTATTGTAAAAATGTTTCACTTTTGAAGTTAGTAAGTTTTGAAAATCATCAGTAACAAGTGATCAAGTTCAACATTTGCGGTGAATTTTATCACTAGAAAACTCCTTCCCCTCAAATTCTAAGTGCGTTCCAGTCAAATAATAGCATCAGCTTTTTGGTCGCTTTAAAATATCTAAGGTCATTAGCGACAACTATTGATTTATACCAGAGATACATTTTACAAATTAGAATAAAGAGAAATACAGTAACAATAAGAAAATACAGAACAGTATAGAACAGAACAGTACAGTTCAGAGGTATAGTGAATTTACAATAATTAAGATCATATAATCAAATCCACCGATATTAAGGTATTATTATATTTACTTGCATACTTAAATTGATTAAAATATTTCATAAATTTCATTTTCGACGCCAAGAGAGTTTCTTCGATTTTGGAGGCTTAAAAATTTAGGTATAATGTGAGACATAACATTCCTCCACATTTTTGGCAGGCGGGTGGGTCGGTTGTTTTATTAGATGAAAGTGGTTGAGGGAAGAATGGCTAATCGTTAATCTTGTAATAATCACTTGTTCTTTTCTTGTTTCTTTCTTTTCTTTTCTTTAACTTCAGCTTTAAAAAGCGCACAAATCCCAAATAGCAAATGAGCAGAAAGTTTCTTAGATTTTGGAGGCTGAAACATTCACGTATAATGCGAGACATAACATTCCTCCACATTTTTGACAGGTGGGTCGGTTGTTTTATTAGATGAAAGTGGTTGAGGGAAGAAGAATTAATCGTTTATCTTGTAATAATCACTTGTTCTTTTCTTGTTTCTTTCTTTTCTTTTCTTTAACTTCAGCTTTAAAAAGCGCACAAATCCCAAATAGCGAATGAGCAGAAACCCCTGGCGAGCGAACTAGTGGCAGATCACGAAATAAGCCCCTGCGCAACCCCACATCGCGCGAGCCGAAACGAACCCAGCCGTAATGAGCGCGCGGGCTTCCGGCGAAATCGAACCCGGGCTCTGGAGCACAGAGCATTAATAGCGCAGAAGCACAGCGTGTTTTAAGCTGCAGGATTCTGATCCTGGTCCCGCAGCCATCTGCGCCCGCCCGCGCCATGTCCGAGCTCCCAACTCCACCCACGCCTAATTAGTGGTCTCCGCGCTCGGCCATCGTGTGTACACCTCCCCTTGCCTCACACCTCCTCGCCCTCTTTTCATACCGTTTCTCTCCCCAGTTGCCCTCTCACAAGCCCATTACCGTGCTCGTCTCTCTACTCTCCGTACTGGGAGAGGTGGTTCAGTGCACCAACTGATGTCATTGCTGTGCCTCTGACCGGGAGGTCCTACGTTCCCACTCCCCACGGCGGCAGGATTTTCGACATTAGTTTGTGATATAGGTCGAATTCGGTCACTGAAGGATGATTCTAGACGCCGGCTGCTCTGATCGGTAGTTTTCCGTGGTTTCTTCGATCAACACCAGCCGAATGCCGGAGCAGTACGCTAACAAACGGGCCACGGACCGCGGGCGATCTGTCCTTCCTCTTTCTTGTACTATCCTCTCCCCTTACACATACATTTACACTAACGTCCACTACACTACCACACATATGGGGAGACCAGTCGGGAGCTTAGAGCTTGTCGGAGCGTTGTCTCGATGGTGGGAGATACCTGGTTAGGGGAAACTCCATTAGTCGAAGGTAGGACGGCGCCGGGTCTCGCCATCCAGCGGGGGAAGATCACTGCTGTCTCCGGAAGAGAAAAACACGCACGTCCCTTACGGGACTAATGACCTTAGTAGTAGACGCGCCCGGAATCACTAACAATTAACCAACAAACCTACTCTCCGTCAATTTCTCATCCTGCGCCCCGCCCCTTTCTCTCTCTCCCTCTACCTCTCTCTCTCTCCCTCTCTCTCTCCCTCTCTCTCTCCCTCTCTCTCTCTCTCTCTCTGCCACTCATTACTCTCCTCGTTCATTCCTTGCCCTCAGCTTATCGCTCATTTTTCTCCCTACCCGCACCACCCGTTTATTTCCTTCCTTTTGGCGACGTATCTCCTCGCATCCGCATGTTTCTGTGTCTCATATTCAACCTTTCCTCTCTCCCTCAAGAGATTCGTTTCTAACCGTTCCTCTGATTGCGCGCCGCACCTCGTCCATACGACTTTCCTTTCTCGTCATGCCAATGCAATCTTGAAAGTAAATTCAGCAACCACAGCGATCGCATCGCCGGTCGAATGAGGCAATGCAAATGACGTTACACGTTTGCTGATAGAAAACGGTGGTGGGTAAAATTACATTTTCAATTTGGAGCTGTGGGAGAGGACAACTATCGAATAGCTATGGCATAACATTTGCCCGAATTTAAGCCTCACTTTCAAGCTGAAGGTTAATTTTTTTTCTAAAAGCAACGTTAAATAAAAGTACCGTTATAAGGGAGTTTACATGTACGTAACTTAAAAAGGTGACTATAAGTCCGGAGAAAGGAACAACATTACAGTTTAACACACTGATTAAGAGCGAAAAGTTGGTAATTTAAATTCAGGGAAAAAGAACAAATTATAAACAATAACGTTCGGGCGGGGCCGAAATTATGAGGAACCAGACTATCGTTTAGGTGAGGTCATCATCCCAAGAGTCTCATCATGCAAGTACTTAGGCATTCATATAGATAGTAAATTAGGGTGGGAGAAGCATATATATCAGGTAGTTAGGAAAACGTGGAAGTCTTTGCATTTTGTAATGCGAATTCTAAAGAAAAGCTCTGCAAACGCAAAAGAATTAGCATATTTTTCGCTGGTTCGCCCTCTCATGGAATACGGAGTGGCATGTTGGGATCCATACAGAAAGTCGCACCGGAAAAATTTAGATAGAATACAGAGAAAAGCGAATAAGTTTACCTATAGAACTAACGCGATAAAAAAGGCATGGGAACCTCTAGAAATGAGAAGAACAAGGGCGAGGCTTTGCGCTCTTTATAAATCGTACGTAGGTCAAACAGCTTGGAAGGAAATTCAGGTTAGACTAGAAAAACCAAATTATTTCGGCCGAAGCGATCACACTCACAAAATTCGAACAAGGAAACAAAATTCAGATCTTGGAAAATTTTCCTTTTGTAATAGAACAATTAAAGATTGGAACAGTTTACCTGCAACAATTTTCAAAGCTTTTCCTCTAAGTGTTCGAAGTTTTAGAAATAAGTTAGAACAATATGATAGTAATAGACATTAAATGAGTAAGTGCTGTGAAGTGCGGTGAAGTGCTGTGAAGTTCTGTGAAGCGCGGTGAAGTGCTGGTCAGTGTAACTCAAAGCAATAACAGTGTAGTGTAGTGTAGTGTAGTGTAGTGTTGTGCAGTTTAACATTTTTGAGTCTTAAGCCTCGTTTCCAATATTTGAAACAATATTGATTTCCAGAACATATTGCGATATCTAATTAAGGAGGAATTGCTGTATTTGTAAATAAGTAAATAGCGATCATATTGCAAAACATGATATAAATAGTTCACAAATCTAATGTATCTTTTTTTTCTGTTTTCCAACGCCAAATTATTAACTACACTTTAAGTGAAAATGAACTTTTGTTAATTTACATACAATTTTCTTTCCGTTATATTGATGTAATGCAAGTAAATTGAATACTACTCGCGATAATCATAAAACGATTGTCGAATATAGAAAGAAGTTCTTCATATTTTTAGAATTCAAATATGTAAACACAGACAACATTATTCTCGTAGTGTAAAGTTCATAATAAAGTCCTCGGCTGTGTCACATCTCGTAAAATGTATCTTCTAAATTTTGAAATAAAGCTTTTGAACTTTTATGTTTTAAATTTTCTTTGCAGTGCATAGTTATCTACTGCTCAAAGACATTTCGTTTAATTCCAAAAATATTTCAAGAAATACAACAGAGTACAATACCATGACAAGCCCTCTAAAGTGTGACGTAAGTTGAAGCGAGGGAACACACTAGCCCTCCCACATTTCGAGCTCAAACTTCTTCAAACAACACATAAGAAACGACATTGCCCCGAGGCAGTCCATTAAAATTTTCACGCAACCAAAAAAAAATGAAGCTCAAACCTCAGACGTCGCCAAGAAAACAACAGCGAGTCGCAGCCTTCGAGACGCCATCTGTGAACAGTGGCCGCCACCGACCCGCACCGCCGCGCGTCAATATTTGAGCTGCGGCATCTCCATCACGAAGGCAAAGTTGGCGCCCAGCGTCGAGACGGCCGCCATCTTGAGAACTTCTAACGCAGCGTTCTCACACGCGATTGCGTCCGCCATGACGGGCGAGCGGGCAACCGGACGGCCGGAGGTCCACTCGAAAAAAAATCAGGTCTCGTCTCGACCGCGCAGCTTCTCCAACAGAGCGACCGACAATAAACGAAATCAAGACGGAGCCATCGAGACAGAAAGGGCGCGCAATATTCGTCCGACCAACCGAAATCGAACCGTTAAATTCAATCGCACCGCGTCCGCGGGAGAAGACGCCGCACAAGGAAGGGGGAGGGAGGGGGAGGGTGGGGGAAGGGTGGGGGAAAGCGCTCGCGGCAAAGGCAAGCACCCGCCAAGAGAGTCTTTAAAGGAGCGAGGATGAAATGTCGACTGAAGGGAGCAGAATATTAGAGAGCAGAATGTGAATGAAATAGTCGTTTGAGCCGTTTTGAGGTTAATTAATTCTTTTTCAAATACATCAAATGGAAACGTGGTCTGTAATTAAAGAAATAAAATTATTCCAATATTATTACTTATGAAGAGCAAATATTTAATGGTGAGCAGCTTCTTTCTTGTAGGCTCTCTGCCGGATGACGTCAGCTGTGCCGGAAGTAAGAACGAACTGTGTGTGAGAATTCATCCGGAACGCTGTTTGAGAATAGGCAGAATAACTCAATCAAATATTTGCATTTTCCAGTCAAAATTGAAACTGCTTCTTCGTTTTTGAATTCCGTGGGAAACTAACTAACAAACCATTGACAACTCTCACATGACCTAACACTGTTTCCTTTCAAATTCTTTGCGGATAGGAAATTGGACATATGGATGGGAGATAACCTCATCATTTGTGGAGATTTGTGTTAGACTCACAGTGATTGCATCTGTTCTACGAGAATGCGATTGCTAAATCTTGTTGATTTTACAATTAACGGACAGCTACAATATTTCGTCCAGAATTGAAGGCACACCAATAACAATAATAATAATAATAATAATAATAATAATAATAACAATAATAATAATAATAATAATAATAATAATAATAATAATAAAAATACTGGTGGTCTCGCAGCTCAGGCGCACACCCCTCATCAAACGCCACATTCTATCACCACAAATTCTATCACCACATAAATCACAATTCAGGGCGTAACAACATTGCCTTACCGAGGGATACATCTGAAAGGCTGATTCTCACAGTTACACGCATCAATCGGGTAGTGTGATCATAAATGGCCGATACGCAAGTAATAAAAATCGTCTCCTATATTATTTCAGTCGTATACATCCTTTTTACGGCTCTTACACACAACCAGTCTTTATAAATGAGGTTTCTAACGAAAGATAATTTTATGGAGATGTGACGAACGTGCACTTTGATATTAAAAATATGAAAGATTTGTTTAAAAACTGCATATAAATATTCATGTGAAACCCAACCTGCAATACTGGCCGCATTTTTGAATCTATAATAACTCAGAAAATAAGCATTGTAGGAACTTAAAAGCTAAAATATGAGGCCAAAGGCCTCAAAAAACGTTTATCACATTGTAATCTACAGGATGAGATCTTCCCGAACATTCTATTACATTTTTGCTAATTCGACGCTTCTCGATTCTACCCCACCTATTCGCAGCCTATAGAGTCTGCAACTGTAAGTGAAATTACACTAATTACATTATATTTTACGTGCTTGAATTACACGGGTGTACCGCATTGCGCAGCAATAAAGTTAAATAAGAATAGTTTATATTGACAAGGGTGTATTGTATTGTTATCAATTACAAGGAGACGTATAAAATAAGTGACAGAGAATAGGAGGGTCTTGAAAAAATACACATTACAGGCTTAATATAGAAATAGAAAAGGAGAGAAGGGGGAGAGGTTTAACACGCGAGAGTTCTCGCCCGGGTACGCTAGGAGTAATAATAATAATAATAATAATAATAATAATAATAATAATAATAATAATAATAATAAGTGGCGAAGCAGGTCCACCAATTACTGACAACGAAACCGGGCTTACTCGCCACTCCCTCGCCCTATTATAAATAAGTTCCTCAGAACGTGTTTAAAAGTAATGAGCACACTGTGATCTCGGATCGCTCCATTATCTCTGACAGACAAGTCGGTGTCAATAGACTCGATATAACACACAGCAATAGAAACCATCAGCAGGCTTACCTTTTTGATGTATCAGTACCCAAAACCCATACTATATCGGCAAAACGGCAACAAAAGATCCAAGAATAAACCGATGTCGCCCATGAAGTCGCAGCTCAGTGGAACTTCAGCAAAGTGACAATTATGCCAATAATAATATCAGCCACAGGAGTGATCCCGAAAACGACACTCCGAGCACTAGAGTGTCTTCACATCGATGCCAGCAGTATATACAATATATAGAAGGCAGATACATAGAATACATGCCGTATCGTTAGAAGGCACCTGAATCTTCAATAAAGCAACCGCACACCTGGTTATCATACCTGTGAGCGTTTGGCATACCGACCAGTAAAATCTGTGAAGAATAAATATAATAATAATAATAATAATAATAATAATAATAATAATAATAATAATAATAATAATAATAATAATTATAATTGTATAACATAATTTAGAGCTACGCTCGTGACACATAGCAAAGTCGCTGGGTTCTGGTTCGATTCCCGTCGAATCTCAAGTGAAATTTGTGTCCACAAAACGCGTTTGGCTGCTTCACAAGGACTAGTCCAACCCTTGTGAAGTGTCCTAAGCCCTGCCGCTATCCTTATTCCTTCCCAATTCTGGCCGCTGGGTAGTGACGCAGGAGCGCGTAGCAGGAGGCGCATACGCGGATATGCTACCTGTTCCTCTTGACAACTGACTGCGACGTGACGCGATATGACAGAAAGTTATAATGGAGAATTACTCCACAAGCGCGCAATGTAATGGAGGATTACTCCCCAGAGCAAAGCGCTCAACGCCCCTTAAGGATCTTGGAAAATGCGTTGCGTCAAAAAGGGTAGACGCCACAAATTATTATTATTATTATTATTATTATTATTATTATTATTATTATTATTATTATTATTATTATTATTATTATTATTATTATTATTATTATTATTAACTATCTGGGGTCAATGAGGTATCTACCACAATAGAATTAAATGTAATTTTAATATGATTACATATAGCCAGACACGTGTTTCGGAAACACTCTTCCCATCCTCAGTGGTTCCAAGTAACACAGATTAAACGCATAAGTTCATGGAAAGTCGTCAAAGTATGACGCCATTTTGATCGTACGATCATCCCAGATAGTTTATCATGGAGTACCACAAAATCTCCGCTGCCACCACAGAATTTATTATTATTATTATTATTATTATTATTATTATTATTATTACTGTAATAAAAAAATAAACCTGTAAAACCTACACCCAAACTGACTTCTTGCGCAACGGCCAAACGCCAGACGTTTAACGCGCCACACGCCAGACGCGCAACGGCCAGACGTTCTCCCGAATCCAACCAAGAATCCAAACAAAAGCACGACCACCTTTGTGCCCACATTTCTCGCGTGTCCCGTGTAGCCCGGTGGCGGCGCGGCATGTGAACGCGCCCCGGGGCGAGCGCCCTCTCGAACACGACGCCGGCGCGGCGGCGGGCGTGGCGCGGCGTGGCGGGGTGTGGCGCGGGCGCTTTTATTAGCTCGTCGCAACCGGAGCCGCGGCGCGGCGTCGGGTGTCGCGCGGGCGAAAGTGGGCGGGGCCGCCACGCCCACGGGCCGCAAAACGCCCTACGCGTGGGAGGGGCGCGCGCGTCGGAAACACGCCTCGTGAGCGGTGGGCGACCGGTCAGAACACCAACCGTTGTGCTGAAAAACTACCTGCTGCGTTACACGGGGTATTTCGAGTAGTTTGGGAAAAGACCGTCTGCGATAACTTAATGGAAACACACCGAGTGAGGTGGCTTCATGCATCAACTGATGTCACTGCAGTGCCTCTGACCGGGAGGGTCTAGGTTCGTGTCCTGAAGGTGGCAGGATTTTCGATACTAGCTCAGTAGTTCTCGGCGAGTTCGGTAGTTGTCTGATGGAGAATTCTAGCGGTTAGCTGCTCTGATCAGGAGTTTCCGTGGTTTCTCCTTTGAAAACCAGGCGTATGCCGGAGTAGTACCCTAGCAAACGGGCTACGCTTCGCGCACGATATTGCCTTCCTCTTTCTTATCCTATCCTCACCCCTTACTTTCACACACTTACCCTAACATGCACTACACGACCACACACGGGAGAGCGGTCGGAAACTTGTCGGGAGACCGACAACGGACGGAAAACCGGTCGGGGAGCTCGTCCCGACCAGGGTGGTGCCCCGCTGGTGGGAGATACCTGGCTGGGGAAACCCAGCTAGCCAACGGTAGGTTGGCACCTGTTCTTGCCATCCAGAGGGGAAGTTCACCGCCACCTCACGAGGACATAACATGCACTACACTTAAGGGAGGAACGACCTTAGAAGTTGACGGGCCCGGAATCGTTAATAACCAATTAATCAACCTTAATGGTAACATAGTCCCTGCTGTGGTATCGTCTGTCGGGAGGTCCTAGGGTTTGTTTCCCGACGGTGGCGGATTTTCGGGTTTAGGGACTTAGGTGGAGCCTTTTCAATCGCTGTCTGGAGGAGAATTCCAGCGGCGGACGCTCTAATCTGTAGTTTGCCCTGGCTACTCCGATCAATACAAAGCGAACGCTGGAGCACCACTTTAACACACGGGAATGGGCAGCAAAAGATCTCTCCACCATTTATCATTCTATCTTTCACTCATCCTTGCCTTCTCCTTTAACCTTACACACATACGCTAACACTTATGTGAACTGTACTTCCACACATGTCGGGAGATCAGTCAGGAAATTAGAGTTTCCCCTGTGTAGTGCTGTAGCCCAATCCCCCAGACAGTGTAAGGTGTCGTGAATCGGATCAGGAGATTATCTGGTCAATTGTAAATATTCATCCCCTCCCTCCACACAACATGCATTTAAGGAAGATCTGCTGTTTAGAGAGAACGTATAGAACATTTATACGACATAATTTCTAGGATAGTTCTTTAAGTATTTCAGCATTAATTTGTACGAGTAAAGCTACTTTATTTGAAAACAATTTATTTGATTGCCAGTTTGACTTATATTCACGTGCAAATATACCAGCCTTATGGAAAGAAAGTATGCCATATCTGGTGAATAGTGTCAGTAATTTCGGGGTCAGTAAATTTGAGACCCTATTTACCCGTTCTTACCCTACTTGTAAGGGTCTCCGCAAACTGAAAAGTAGTTTTGCGCAGGATCTCGTGTCTAGCGAGAGAGGATAACTGCCATCTTCCTACATCCAACATGTACTACACTTACGGTACAAATGACCCAAGTCTTTGACGCGCACGGAAACAACTTACACTCACGCAAAAGTTGGAAAGGAGGCTTAGACTAGTTACATCTTCATTACGATTTTGAGTACCTTATTATTTTCGGCAATGACAGTTGATTGAATGAATTAGTGATGATGGTTTAATTCGAAAGATGACAGATAAATGGTAGAATGAGATACAGGGGAAGTGAGATAATTCGAAGAAAGCCAGGCGGGAACCCGCTTTGCATACCACAAATTCCACTTGAATCGATAAGGATTTAGAAAGTCACAGAACTTAAAGTTGAGTGATATGAAAACTTTCCGCAGGTCCTACAGTCATTTGTCTTGCAGGGATGTGGGTGTCTGTGAAGACTGTTTGAAGTTATCTTACCAGAAGATGTTTTAATTTTAACGCCTGGAAAAAATCTCGCATGCGGAAGACAGATTGCCTACCATTCAGTCGCGACCTTCATATTCATGAAGTTAGTATTCACTTACGGTCTTAAATACTTCGTTTATTTTTATATCCTCAGTAAGTTGTCTAAACTGCACCGAAAACTTTCTTTTAAACATAGATACATTCACTTTCATAATTGGTTGACGTCACCTAGGAGTGTCATAAATTTCTGATATCTCTCTTTCTCTTGCTCTCTTTCTCCCTTTCCCTCCCCCTCTCCCCCCTCTCTCTCTCTCTTTCTTTACTTTAAAGTAATTAGTAATTTCAGTACTGCGCACTACAGTATTCTGAGTGATACTTTGCTCCTAGAGAGATGCTACTGAACTCTTTACTATTCCATCAATTTTTACAAATATTTTTTTTCCAACACAATGCTCGTAATCTAGAATTTAATACCAAAGAAGTGCTTAAAAAATTATTCTTGAATATACTTTCACCTCAATTTTAGCTGCCATCGACTTTAATGAGGTCTCGTTTATGTTTGCCTCTTCATTAACGCCCCAAACAGGTACACTGCCAGAGGTTGTGATAAATATTTCACACTAGTTGACATGTGTATTACTCAGCAAACCTACCAATTAACGGGGTTTGGGGTTGTGCTTTTGGCAAAATTACGAATATGTTGAGTGATATTAATTTTAATGATGGTACATATGGTTCGTAAATATAACAGTACTATGATACGCTACGCTACCTCTCCCATTACACCATAGATCGTCCGTGCATCAAGCATCAGCAATGTTTTTACGCTTTGTAATAAAATATTCGTTTCAGTTTATTAAATTTGAAGGGGCATATAATTTAATAAATGGCAATAAAATATAAATTATCATTAGAATTAAATATTACATTAACTGCATACCAAAAATTATATAAACCAAGAATTTTCTTGGGAAAATGTATTAGCTTAAAAAGCATAAAATAATTTAAACAAATGTACTTTAAATATGGAATATGTAGAGCGTAGTTATCAAATAACACAACAAAAGAAGATTTTTTATTGAAGGAATCGAAATTGTATAAAGAAAATATTGCTAAATTTCATAATTTTGGGATTACATAATGGATTTGACCAATTATATCTATTTAAATAAATAAGAAAACCAATATTAAAATATTAAATATTCTTGCACATTTCCACAAATGTAATGTTTACTGCAGATCGCAATATCAAAGAGTATGCCTATTTCAATTAGTGCCAAAGTATATGTACAACTAGTTTCATTCCTCCTTCAATTCTGCTAACACATATGTATTTATACGTGAACAAATGTTACGTACTGTCCTCAAAAAGTTATAAGTCCATGTGCATATTACTAATAAGTAAGTTACATGTTTTTTTTTCTTTTAACTAGTGAAATTTAAAGATTTTAACCATATAAAGCAATTTATATGGTTTACTTCAACCGAAAACAATTTCCGACCACACTCGCAATTCGACTTCAAAACACCTGCATGCCCCATTTCCCCACAGAGCGCTGTCTGACGCCTGTGATTCCCCGTTTCACCTTGGCGAGTCACGTGGCTGCCCGTGCGCCCCCTCGCGCCGCAAGGCGTCGCGCACAACCATCAGCACGCACAGCCATCGCCCACCCCGCGCCCGCCCCGCCCCGCCCTGCCGCCGCCCGGCGCCCGCCGTCTGGCCACCAGAACTGCGTCCGTCCTGCGCCCGCCCGCCGCCCCGTCTGTCATGCCACCCGACCCGTGTTCGCTCTGCCCCGCCCTGTCTCACCGCCCGCTGTGCGCCCGTCCAGTCGCACCTGCCCTTCCTTGCCGCCCTGTGCCTGCTCTCCGCCCCCGGGTCCTGCCGCCCAGCACCCGCCGTGCGCCCCCTGCCCTGCCGTCCTCTCGTGCCCGCCGCGCGTCGCTGCGCACAACCATTAGCGCTCGCCCTGCGCCGCACGGCTGCCCGCTCTGTGCCCGCCCCCGCCCTCCTCTGTCGTTCATCCTACGCCCACCTATCCCTGCGTTCGCTTCATCCTGCCGCCCGCCTTCCGCACCTGCCATCCCCTGCCACTCGCCCTGTGCCTGCCCTGCGCCCCCGTGACCTGCCGCCCTCCCCGCCCTGCATCCACTCCGCCCTGCGCCCACCCTGCGCCCGTCCATCTCCGACCGTCCGCTCCGACCGTCCGCTGACGCACCTCCGACTGCGCCAGCTCTCTGCCCGCCTCACCCTCTCCTGCCGCCTGCTCCGCCCTGCCGCCCGCCTTGTATCCGCCCCACCCCAGCCCGTCCTGCTCCTGCCCCACCTTGCTGCCCGCCCTGTTCAGCAACCCGACAGACCTCGCCCTGCGCCCGCCCCGCCCTGTCCAGCATACCGTCTGCCCCCCCCTGCACCCGCCCCGCCCTGCCCGGCAGCCCGCTCTGTGCCCCTTCCCCGCCCTGTCCTGCCTCTCACCTTGTATCCGCCCCACCCTGCCCAGCCGCCCGTCCTGCGTCTGACCTGCCCTGCTGCCCGCCCTGCGCACGTCCCGCCCTGCCCTCGCCCTGTGCCCGCCCCACCCTGTCCAGCAGCCCGCCTGCCCCCCCCCCTGTACCTGCCTGGCCCGGCAGCCCGCTCTGCGCCCACCGTGCCCTGCCACCTGCTCTGTGTCCTCCCCGCCCTGCCGCCCGCCCCGCGCCCGCCGTGCGTTCCAGCGCTTGCCCCGCCCTGCCCAGCATCCCGCCAGCCCTTGTCCTGCGCTCGCCGCGCCCTTTCCGGCAGCCCGCCTGCCCCCTGCCCCGCCCTGCCCTGCCACCCGCTCTGCGCCCTCCCCACCCTGCCGCCCGCCGTGCGTTCCCCGTGGCCAGCCGCCGCCTCGCGCCCGCCGCGCGTCGCCGCGCACAACCATTAGCTGGCGCAGCCCGCGCGTGGCAGCGCGCGCGCGAAGGCGACCGCGCGTGGCCATTACGTCGCGCCCGCGGCCCGCGCGCGCCCCCAGCGCCATTCCATGTAAATATTTGATCAATATTACACGCCACGGTGAACCTATTTATTGTACCGTGTCCAGCCTCGGTATAGTTAATATTTATGTTCCCTAGCCACAATCTAGTTTGCGGGGTCCGTGCGCTGCTCGGCGCCCGCCCGGGCTCTCATTTGAAATGCAGCGCCCGTGATGTATTCGGAAATGGAATTTCGACGTCTCGCGGTGGGGTCGTAAGCGGCAAGAGCCGTTTATCCCGAATATTCTCCGCGAGATAATATCGCCGGTCCTCTGCCTCTGAAACATCTGTTGTACTCGTTGCGGTTTGGGGAGGGTGATTTATGAATCCACTGTACAGCATTGACTGTTTCGTAAAACATTAGTTTTGACTCTACGACTTTATTTCTTTAATTTTGTGTTTTGTTTTTAATTTTCATTTTAAATTAAGAGAAGATAAATATCAGTATGTATCATATGTTTTAATTATTTATTTAAATGTTAATGATTAATGTGTTGTATCTCGTGGCATACAAAACTCTATTTAACTAGTTAAATTAAAAACAATGCAATTATGCCAAACCCAAAATATCTTACTAATCGTACCCTTAAACTATTGCATAGAGATGATGAGTGTTAGATTAAACCAAACACATTTTTTACTATCTTTTATTAGATTTACTATATCATTGTTTAGGATATTGACTAGAAAAGTATTTCTGAACACTAAGGTATAGTTTCGTCTTTCAATATTTACAATACAATTCAAATTCGTCGCCATATGTGACCGATACATGGAAACTAAACGTTTTCTTATATCTAGGCCTTCGCATTAATTTTGCAATGGAAGTGGAGTCTCTTGTAGTAAAATACTGTTGTGTACCTGGATCAACATACTAAAGGTAGAACTAATTATTTTAAAAAACGTATGATGTCATCTCAGTAACCAAGGAAAGAGCAAGTCCAGACAATCTTCCTGTGGATGTTCAAATATTGCCCTTGCAAACCTCAAAAACAAAATATATTTTAATTTAAGTTAAAGAATATGTACGTAAGACTTTTCTAAATACTACATTATCGTTAGTTGGCCCTCGGGTGGCTCATAGAAAACATGCTAGTATTCCCTGGTGTTTTCCCGGGTTCCATGATTCCTGAACAGAAAAAATAGATCTTTAGTTTTCTAATTCAAATTGTCTCAGTTTCTACAGCTCTGAGAGGAAAGAGAGTTCGGAGAGGCTACAAACTAGGAACGGTAATAGAAATACACCATGCTCGCCACATATCTCTCTTGCCCCCAGGTACTGAAATAAGAAATTAAACTAGAGGTGCTACAGAATCGCACAGACTTTCTCGTGGTAAAGTTTTCTAATTTCCTTGGTGTGGAGTGACTTTAAGGTCTTGCTCCATTCTCTGGTCAGCTGCCATCTATCGTCGCCCAACGTACATTTTTTGGCATTTATCTCACCTTTTTGCTTTTCTAATAGTACAGCCAAAATATTACCTCTAGGATATTAAAGTAAAGTAACTCGTCATAAGTAGAATTTTTCATTGAAAAGTCTGAAGCTTTTTTTAAGGAAATGGTGATTAAGGATTACTATAAATGTGAAATTTGAAGATCTTTTACAGGAATCTATTGAGTTTCCGAAAACATTAACTTGAAGTCATTTGGAGCATTTTCACTCAAAAATCCAATAATGTATACAAATCGTTGAAAAAGTGCTTATGAACAGGGTAAGAGATATTTAAAAAAAATACATTTAGGAAATTTTTGAGAAAACAAAATAATACACGAAATTGCACTTTACGCCATGTTAAACAGTACAATAAGCACTAACAATTGGAAAAGTTTGAATGAAAAATTTGAAGCCATTTTTTAGAAAATGACGTTTGATCGTGTTTGAAAATTCTGATATTCGAGTTTGTTTCCAGAGAGAATGGAACAAACATTGCCTGAAGTTCAGTATATACTATATTGTAACGTATTGTATAAGCAGGAAGGCCGGCGCCTGTTGTAGGTAAATAACTGTTCAAATAATTTATTTTTAAATACTTAATTATTAATAAACCTGTAAATTTCTTAAGCTCGCGTCTGTGATTGCTGTTCTGTTCCCACGACATCACAATATCAAATATTTTTTCGCAATTTTACGAGTACGCAGACTACGAACCTTTCAAACAAGATGAAATATTCATATGATAAAACGCGCTCTTCCAAAAGTGGTCTCAAAATTGTCTGAATAACAAAGGGTCACTCGCGAGTTCAAACTGTCAATTTTGAATATCTAGAATTATGCAGAAACGTGGGTAGGGTATAAACGCATGAATAATTTCGCCCAGTTTTAATTCCGGCTGCTTTCCTAATCAGTCGCTGTGCTCCTTTTGAGAGAGCCGTGTTGTTGGGATGTGTAAATAATAGCGGGATGTCTGATGAAAGAACAGCACGAAGGGAGAGCGGGCATGGACGGGCGGGATAAGGGCGACTGTGCTATCGCGGGCAAACAGCCAAAAGCAACCATCTCATAGAGCATGCGAGGGCAGGCACGTGACCACCAGCACCGTCATAAGGGTCGAGCTTTGTTTGCGCTCTCAATTGCAGTTCCAAACAAGAGAGGCCACTTCAAAAAATATCAAGGTGCTCTCGTTGTATTTGATCTCAAAGTAAAAAGTCCAAGTAATAACCGTTGAAAAATAATATATTACGTATATTTTTATGAGACGGAATAGGAGAGATAAATCTTCCAAAATAATAAACCTTTATTCAAACCTGTTCTTTGTAACTTTATATAGTTGTTTGTAAGGGCGTTTCCATTTAACCGTGTGCTTGGTAAAACTTTGTTACCAAATACAGATTAATTAACGCAAGTGTATATGTTATGTGCCTTTCGTCATAGTTTCATTCATTAAACATTTCAATTGCTTAATGGGGGACATTGTAGAAGCTCCTTAAAGGTTGTTTGAAAACCAAAAATAAATACATATTTCACGTGGATTTTAATTGCTAAAATGTATATTATTCATCGTATTCACCCACAACAATAGTTTAAAATGCTTCAACTGAATAATGTAAGGCAGTTATGCAAGTATGTATAATAATAATAATAATAATAATAATAATAATAATAATAATAATAATAATAATAATAATAATAATAATAATAACAATAATAATAATAATTTTTTCTGAAATATTTTGCTTGTTAGTAGATCTGACGGTTATTTAACATTTTAAATATATTTATTTATAATTAAGGCACTTGAGTGTTCCTTTACTTTTATTGGGAAGATTACTCTAATAAATAATGCTTCATTACATTATATCAAAAGACACTAAAATGACCTCAAATTCTATCCTGAGCCCGCAATACCTCCATGTAAAACGGGTTGCATCCAGAAAGCAATTTTCACGTGGCGATAGTGTCTGAAGCCACTCGCTGGCGATTTGTGATATTCCCACATCGATATCTTATTTTCTTTACCTCTTTCATTTTCAAATTCATATAAAATTATATATCAGCCGAACCTCGTGAATATAAAACTCTCGTACCCACAACACACACAGCAAGGATGTTCTTTTCGTTCGCTTTCCCGTATAAGACTTTTTTTGCGTAACAACTGCTCTTCAAATACCAATCGTTAGTTTTTATTTTACACCTTTCGCGACCAGGTCGAGCGGATGGAAAACTCAACAAAAACGAAGAGACAAACCCAATAACATCCAAAAGGCAGAGAAAACGACCGAAGCTGCTCCATTGGAACACGCGGCCTGAGAAGTACTCAGCCGAAGTCCTGCCCCCCGCGGCCACGCCCTTCCCATCCGCCGCCGACCGCCGTCTTTGTCGCCTGCGACGCCACTTCCGGCGCCACGCGCGCCGCACTTCCGTTTCCGCCTCGCCCACCCCTCGCCTTTGTTTTTCCGCCAGATCCGCCACCGCAAAGCGGACAACGGAGGCGCGAGTTTCGTGGGCTCTTCCAGCAAACCAGCGAAGCGGAGAGCTTCAGCGAGCGGACCGACTGTGGTGGTTGAGATGCATTATCCGTTACCTCCCCAGCATCGTCGACCAGGAGGTCCTAGAATTCGAGTCCCGACTGCGATGAAACATCCGTTACCTCCGTATCATCGTTGATCGGCAGGTCCTACGGTTCCAGTCCCGACTGTGAACACTGTGATGCAACATTCATTACCACCGTCGCATCGTTTACCAGGAGGTCCTACGGTATGCGCATCGCTTGTGATGGCTGAGATGCAACATCCTTTACCCCCACAGCATCGTTGACCAGGAGGTCCCCGGGTTCGGGTCTCGTCTGTAATGGCTGAGATGCATCATCCGTTCCCGCAGCAGAGTCGTTGACCAGGAGGTCCCAGGGTTCGCGTCTAGTCTGTAATGGTTGAGATGCAACATCCCTTACCGCCGCAGTTTCGTTGACTAGAAGGTCCTATGGCTTGAGTCCCGACTGAGAAGGCAGTGATGCTACAACCCTTACTACCGCAGCATCGTTGATGACGAGGTCCTAGGGTTCGCCAAACCCCGCTAGCCGACAGTAGGTCGGCGCCAGATCTCGCCATCGAACGGAGAAAGATCAACGCGACCTCACAACGAAAAACATGCACTACACTGAGAGAATAATGACCATACTAGTTTACGTGCCAGGATTTTTTGTTTAAAAATTACTCACTTTAGGGTGCGGTATGACCTGGCGCTGATGGCAATGACCACAAGCACTGTGACGCAAACAACATGAAGAACAACGTACGTAATAAAACATAGATTGAGATAAACACGCCATGGGATACACATTCTAGCCGATCTCAAAAGTCTGAAATAATGATTAAAACCGGTAGCGGTAGCTCAGTGCATCAACTGATGTCACTGCAGCGCCTCTGACCGGGAGGTCCTAGGTTCGAATCCCGACGGCGGCAGGATTTTCGACACTAGCTTTACAGCTAGGTTGAATTCAGTAGCTGTCTGGAGGAGAATTCTTGCGCCCGGCTGCCCTGATCGGTAGTTTTCCGCGGTTTCTCCGATCAACACCAGGCGAATACCGGAACAGTGCTGTAACAAACGGGCCACGGACCGCGCGCGAGCTTTCCTTCCTCTTTCCTTTTCTATCCTCTCCCCTTACACACACACACACGTACGATAACATGCACTACACTACCACATATTCCGGGAGACCGGTCGGGAGCTTAGAGCTTGTCCCGGTTGGGGCGGTGCCCCGCTCGTGGCAGAGTCCTGGTTAGGGGGAAACCTGGAAGGTCGGCGCCGGATCTTGACATCCAGCGGGGGAAGATCACCACCATCTCCCGAGAAAAAACATGCAATACACTAACGGGACTAATGACCGGAGCAGTTGACGCGCTCGGAAACACGAAAAAATCAATCAATCAATGATTGAAACCGACGCGGGGGCCATGCTCGGCGGCGCAGGAGAAGCTTGTGCGTCGTGGCAAGGGCGTGGGTGGATCGAAGAACGAGAGTCCGCCCGCTCGCGTGCTTCTGCTGGGCTGAGGCGGCCGCGTGCTCCGTCGAAATTCACTTTGTTAGCTTATGCATATCCGCAGGGTCCGCACCGCTGGGATGCATCTTCTATTCTGCCTGCGCGCCGAGCTCCCATCCCCACTGCCACCACTGTTGCGTGAGGTCATATCTGCTTTGGAGTCCCCATCTCCTAATAATGAGTCTTTTTTGTTTGACATTTCACGACATTTGACTGTGGCATTTATATTTTCAAGTTTTGAGGTAATGCAAGAACGATTGTAAAAATACTGGAATGACGTTTCGTTGTACTGCATTAAGAAATACTCAATTTAATTAATACGTGGTTTATGTGTTTGTTTATGTTGATTATTTGCTTTCTTGAAAGCTAGTATTGCGATGAAATGGTAAAAATATGAGATGTTCCAGGCAGTAAGTATAAATACAGAATTTAACATTTTTATTGTAAATACATTATTGAAAATTCATCAATGGCATGACAAATAATATACCCTTAACTGCCTGAGGTAGTTTGTAAACAAATTTCATTACTCGATTTTATAATTAAAGCAAAGATTACATTTTTACTCAAAATTTTGAAATGCACGTGATGACACCTTTTAGGATGAGATGGAAAACAACAAGAAGTTCTAATTACATTTCTACAATTTTTTAGGTGAAAGTTTAAACTATCTACAGCTTCGTATAGCGTAGCATACGGACATGGTAGCCAGATAAGGATACTTGAAGTTTGTCCCTCTTTTTCATAGGAAAAAGTTTTTTCACACACACATTTTATTGAGTACATTCTGTACAGAAAATGTTATACTAAGTTTTTTCTGAACTAATTTTAACGCCATATATTGAATCTCAATACATCGCAATGTGCCACTCATTGAACCATCCAGCGGGCGCGAGTAAAATTTTCACACCAGCAGCCGTATTGCCGGAAGCCAATAGCTAACAATGAGTTGACAAAATCTAAAATCTGCCATTGTCGTAAAAATTTACTTCCGCCCGCCCGCCGGAAGTTTAATTAGTTACTAGAGATTTGAGACTTTCGAGCGGTCCTCTCGAGCAACATCCTCGAGTCGCTTCAACAGTCTCGAGCGTGAGCTTGCTTGCGACCCTACCACCCCGAGCTACCATCCCCTTTTCGCCCACTCATGTCCAGCAACATTATGTTGATTCTTCCCTGTGCAGGAAGCATATATGGCATTTTCCCGAAACTTGTGCCTAATTTTTGTGTTTAACTTATCTGAATGTCACCTATGTAACCCCAGTTCATAGGGGTTGGTCGTTAGGTTGGTCGGTTGGTTGTTAGTGATTCCGGGCGCGTCATTTAGTGAGGTCAGTAGTCCCGTAAGTGTACTGCATGTTTTTCCTCAAGATGTGACGGATCTTTCTCGGTAGATGGGCGAAACCCGCCGACCTACTGTCGACTAGCGGGCTTTTCTCCAACCAGTACTCCCACCAGCGCGGCCCCAGCCGGGACAGCTCTAAGCTCCCGACCGGTCTCCCGGAATATGTGGTGGTGAAGTATATGTTAGTGTAAGTGTGTGTGAAAAAAGGAAGAGGATAGAAAAGGAAAGCGAAGGAAAAGCTCGCGCGCGGTCCGTGGCTCGCTTGGGAGGGTACTGCTCCGGCATTCCCCTGGTGTTGATCGGAGAAACCACTAGACACTACCGATCAGGAGCAGCCGGCCGCTAGAATTCCTCCTCCAGACAGTGGCTGAATTGACGTAGCTATAAGAGTCAAAATCCTACCGCCGTCGGGACTCAAACATGCAGAACCTGCCCGTCCGAGGTACCGCAGTAACATTAATTGATAAACTGAGCCACCTCTCCCGCTCCCTGTGCATTGAAATGGACTCCTACAGGCTAGGTCATGAGAAGGTGACTTTCTGAACTATTCTACTTAGAATATTTTTTTTTTAATTTTTAACACTACCTACTACCATCACCCCCACCTACCGTAAATATCCTGGAGTCGCGTTCCCGGCTTTTCACTGCCCAGTAATTCTGACCCCTCCCGTGTCGTGTCCGCCCCGCCTGGGAGCAAAGGCACGCGGAGGCCTTCGCGGCCGCTTTGTTGCAGTATTCACGGGTGCCGCGTTTCGCCCACGCCCAGCGCCCGCTGCACGAGGGGCGGCGCAGTTAGCCCCATGCATAAGGCACGCGCCCTCCGGCCGCCCTCACGCGAGCCACGCCCGGCACGTCTCCGTTAGCGGTTCATCGGAATTCATCAAGTCGTACGGTTTAAGGGTTTTGTCTGAAGCATAAAAGTGACTGATTGGTACGTGTAATGTTTAGAAATAAAATGTGAAAGACACGTCCGGCGCACAATGCCTCTGTTGGCAGTTCATTGGAATTTTTCTCTTTCGCACGAGGGTTAAGGGTTTGTTGCGAAGGATGCATACGCTCTCGGTGCACTGCTGGCTGTCTTTCCGGAATTCATTGCTTTCGCACGCGGGTTAAATGGTTTTGTCCCCTGAAGGATATGTAACACGCCTGGCGCACGTTCCGTTAGCGGTTCATCGGAATTCATCGCTTCACGCGGGTTTGGCGGTTTTGTCTCGAAGGATGGGGTGACACGCTCGGTGCACACGTTCCGTTAGCGGTTCATCGGAATTCACGCTTCGCACGCGGGTTTAAGGTTTTGTCTCGAAGGATGGATGACACGCCGTGGTGCACACGTTCCGGTTAGCGGTTCATCGGAATTCATCGCTTCGCACGCGGGTTTAAGGGTTTTGTCTCGAAGGATGGTGGACACGCTCGCAATAATGTTCCGTTAGTGGTCGAATTCATCGCTTCTGCCGCGGCTTGGCGGTTTTGTCTCGATGGATGGGTGACACGCTCGGCACACGTTCCGTTAGCGGTTCATCGGAATTAATCGCTTTGCACGCGGGCTTAAGGGTTTTGTCTCGAAGGGATGGTGACACGCTCGGTGCACAATGTCTCCGTTAGCGAAGGTTCATCTGAATCAATCGCTTTTACGCGGTCCAAGGGTTTTGTTGCCAAGGATGTGTACGCCTCGGTGCACACGTTCCGTTAGCGGCGTCTTATCGGAATTCAACAAGCCCGCACGCGCTGGCGTGGTTTTGTCTGAAGAATGGGTGATATGCTCGCCGTAATGGGGCAATGCCCGTTAGCGGTTCATCGGAATTCGTTACGTGCAGCCAACGCGTGGTTTGGGCGTGGCCTTCGTCGCCATGATGACACGGGCAACAATGTCCCTGCCGGCGGCCCTTCATCGCGGAACGCATCGCCGCACGCGGCTTGGCGTGCAGGTTTTGTCTCAGCTAACGGAGACACGCTCGGGAAAAAGTGGACACGTTCCGTTAGCGGTTCATCGGAATTAATCGCTTCTGTACGCGGGTTTATGTCGTCGCCAAGGATGTGTGACACGCCCGGTGCATACACGTTCCAAGTTAGCGGTTCATCGGAATTCATCGCTTCGCACGCGGCCGGGTATGTTTTGTTCCTGGAAGGATGGATGACACGCTCGGTACACGCCCGCCGCGGTCTATCGAAATTCACCGCTTGCACGCGGGTTTAAGGGTTTTGTTGCCAAGGATGCGGACACGCCTGGTGCACACGTTCCGTTAGCGGTTCATCGGAATTCATCGCCCGCACGCGGGTTTATGGTTTTGTTCCCCTGAAGGATGGGGGTGACACGCTCGGTGCAAATACCTTCCGTTAGCGGTTCATCGGAATTAATCGCTTTGCACGCGGGTTTACGGTTTTGCTGCCAAGGATGTGTGACACGCCCGGTGCACACGTTCCGTTAGCGGTTGATCGGAATTCATCGCCGCACGCGGTTTAAGGGTTTTGTCTCGAAGGATGGGGTGACACGCTCGGTGCACACGTTCCGTTAGCGGTTCATCGGAATTAATCGCTTTGCACGCGGGTTATGGGTTTTGTTGCCAAGGATGTGTGACACGCCCGGTGCACGTTCTGTTAGCGCGGTTCATCGGAATTCATCGCTTCGCACGCGGGTTTAAGGGTTTTGTCTCGGGCTGGCGGGTGACACGCTCGCTGCACACGTTCCGTTAGCGGGTTCATCGGAATTCATCGCTTCGCACGCGGGTTTGCTGGTTTTGTCTCGAAGGATGGGTGACACGCCTTCGGTGCACACGTTCCGTTAGCGGGTTCATCAGAATTAATGCTTCGCACGCGGGTTTAAGGGTTTTGTCTCGAAGGATGGGTGACACGGCTCGGTGCACACGTTCCGTTAGCGGTTCATCGGAATTCATCGCTTCGCACCGCGGGTTTGGGTGCGGGTTTTGTCTCGCTGATGGGTGACACGCTGCTCGGTGCACACGTTCCGTTAGCGTTCATCGGAATTACTGCACGCGGGTTAAGGGTTTTGTCTCGAAGGATGGGTGACACGCTCGGTGCACACACGTTCCGTTAGCGGTTCATCAAATTCATCGCTTCGCACGCGGGGTTTGGCGTGGGTTTTGTCTCGAAGGATGGGGTGACACGCTCGGTGCACACGTTCCGTTAGCGTTCATCAGACTACACCGCCGCACGCGGGTTTGGCGCGGGTTTTGTCTCGAAGGATGGGCAGATACGCTTCGGTGCACACGTTCCGTTAGCGGTTCATCAGAATTCATCGCTTCGCACGCGGGTTAAAGAGTTTTGTCTCGAAGGATGGGTGACACGCTCGGTGCACATGTTTCGTTAGCGGTTCATCGGAATTAATCCGCTTTGCACGCGGGTTTAAGGGTTTTGTTGCCAAGGATGTGTACACGCCCGGTGCACACGTTCCGTTAGCGGTTCATTGGAATTCTATCGTCCACGCTGGTTTAAGGATTTGGCCCGGAATCATGTGCGATTCGATTAGTAGGTAATTTTAGAAATAAATATTATTAGCCACGCCCAACGTATACAGCCGTTGGCGATTCATCGAAATTCATCGCTTTCAAGTGCGTTGGTTTAAGAGTTTTGTTTTAGAATTTGTGTGTTTCGATTGATAGGTAATGTTTAAAAATAAAAATGTTATTAGTCATGTCAGGCGCACACGCTCAGTTGGCGGTCGTCGGAGTTCATCACTTTGTACAGAGGTTTAAGGGTTTTTCGAAGCACAGATTCCATTGGTGTGGTAATTTTAGAAATAAAATGTTAGTTGGTCCCGAAATAATGTTCCGCAATTTTTTCTAAGGACTTGATTTAACACGGCTAGTTAAATCAAAACTTAATTACAAGAAGAGAAATTCACAGACTTTTGTAATACGCATATGTAATACCACGAATACTTACACAAACTTTGCCCGAGTCGGAATTGAAACCGTGTCCCTGTGGAATTCAGGCAACCAAGGCTCTTCTGTCTAGGAAGTCGGCTATTACGGCCGCCGTTCTGGAATTTGTAAATTGTTGTTTTAAATGGGAAAATATATATATACTAGAAGCCAACTTTGTAGGACAGCTCCCGAACTTTGTTTATTGATAGGTAATATTAAGGGTTGGTATAAAACTACAAGGAATTTCAAATACTTATTTCAACTTTATCGTAGAAGATTATTTCTGTCTTTATTCTTCAATTTAATTTTACATAGATTTTGAGCTTTCGTTTCTAACTACCCAAGTCATGGAGTGGGGCTACTGTGAACAGCTAAATCTGCAGAAATAAAATAGGAGTTCATAAGATTTTTGAATAATATGATGCAAGGAACATTACTCGTGTTTCACTGGGACACGTGAAACCCTGTTTGGGCGGTCTTAATTTAGACTCGTCGTTTTTAAATGATGGTAAAGTGTATTTCAGTCGAACATGAATGGCATATAGCAGTACGCCTCATTTTTTTCTACCTATATCATAGTTTTCGAACTCTTATTTCTTCAATTCAAATCCTTATTAGTTGATTTTTAATCGCATCAACAATGTGGTTATTAGCGACAATTTCTATTACTTAAACAATACATCAATAAACCAATAAACGTTTTAATATATAATTGAAAATCAGTTAGAGTAGTAACGGAAAACAAAACAGTAACTGCAATAAACAGGAATTAACAGGTATCCATTGAATTAAATGTTCAGAAATATACTGATGGTTTTACAATTTAATTATTCTTCCTTGGTATTCTATAAAATGGAGTAATATATAGCTAGCTAGCTAGATAGAGAGAGAGAGAGAGAGAGAGAGAGAGAGAGAGAGAGAGAGAGAGAGAGAGAGAGAGTAAGATCAGAACAGGTAGTAAATAAAAGTCGTAAAAGTAACAAAATATGAGTAAAATCATAAGCCTGCCTTGTTCTCGACTTAGACTCTTATAAATTCCAAAAGCACATACTTACAGTTACAAAATATGGAAAATTATGACTATAATATATAGAATATTATAAGAAATGATTTGTTTAATTTTTTATATTTTAATATATAACGTTTCGATTAATTTCTTATTTCTAATTACACTTCGAAATTGTATCTTTTTTTTAATGATTGCAAGACATTTTAACATACTGATATTTTGTATGTAAGTTAAGTAGATGGACTTTAATGAGTAGTGAGCATTAATAAAATAGCATTCCACGTGACAAATAGTTCGGTTAATTATAAGTGTAACGATTCATCCAAACTATCAGGAGGGCAGATTTTTGTTACCGAAACTAGGTTACAGCTATATAAGGACCTCCGACCTTTTCCATAGCCATGTCCGCTAATGCTTGACGTTTAATCACTATTCTTGCTGAGAGCATACATAAATTTCGAATGTGTGCTATAATTTACCGTATATTAAGCTTTCTCGGAGAATTATACTGTAATAAAGCGTTATTCCAGAATTGTCATTTAGTCCCCAACGAATGTAATGGGGTTTTCTAGGAAATGCGTACGAAACAATTTATCGTCCATAAATCATCTGACTGCGTCCATTAACATTCAATATCTGCCTTCCCAAATTTGGTTAATTGATACGCATCAATAAACACTAAAATTTCGCGATTCATCTGCTATGCTCGAACTCAGATACGCCAAACACGTTGTTTGAAGTTACCCAGCTACTCTCAATGTGGTTAATCTAACATTTAAAATGTCCGTTTTTTGTTTGGAGGCCAATTACACTATAATTACACGATAACCAATCGGAACCCTTGAGAGTCAAACAGTCTTATTTTCTGTGAGTTTTGCAATCAGTTGGTTCGCATTTTATTATTATTATTTATATTTATCTCGAATTGTATTTATCATTCCTTTTGTTTTCTTCATATTATTATTGTCTATTTTTCATAAACACGGGTTTCAATGTTGAATTTGAAGATTTTTGAAGCTTTATCTCACTTACTATTCCATAAATAACATATTTTATAAATGATTAATTAATTTTACAGCAGTTTACGTTTTACTTTTCAAAATATAACAATGTAAATTATAAAATTTGTTCCCCAAAAAGAGAAATTTGTTGAATTAAAACTATACTATGTGTATACTTCTTCTCTCCTCGATAACATTGGAAAATTTACAGGAAATTGTTTCTACACTGAACAAAAATTTTCTAGGTAATAATTTCTCTTCGAACCTTACTTGCGACAGAGAGCCTAAGAGCCGTTGCATAAGAAACTTCTAACTGAAAGTGACGATCACACGAAACCAGTTGCTTACCCGATATCTGTGCGAAATCTGATAACTCTAAGGACACGACAGTGAGAAAACTTTCTCAGCACGGAACGCGCTACCAAGCACCCAATTACAGTTTTCAATGCTCTAGTTAACTTTATTGTCCACATGCAGTTAGTGAAGAAACTGGCATATCAATGTCAAATTATTTCTTTGCAAGAAAAATCAATCTGTATTTGGTTGCTTAAAATGGCTTAAAAGAACAAGGTTTTTATAATTATTGTATAGTAATTGATATTTCAAAACAATTAGATTACTCTGAACAATTAGACACTATTTTACCTACAGGACAAAAACTGATGGGAACAATCTACCTGCTGCAGTACTAGCGACTTTTACCTCCAATGCGCGTTGTTTCAGGAATGGTTTTTGAAATTGCGTGTGATGCCAATATTTCTGATTGATATGTTTTCTTAGCAATCAGTAGTAGTATACCTATATTATTTCTCTTTAAATTGTTTTTTTCTTTGTATGTCTTTATATGTTCTGTAAAAAAGCGAAAGTTCACTAGCCGAAATTATTATTATTATTATTATTATTATTATTATTATTATTATTATTATTATTATTATTATTATTATTATTATTATTATTATTATTATTATTATTACTGCTACTTCTAGTATTTTTATTATTAGATTTATTAACACTGCAAATTAGCACAACACTGTAGCTGTTGCGTATTAGATACATAAGACTGTCAAATCATAAATTAAATATTCGTTATGGCAATAACAAAAATTAATGAATACAGCCAACAATAGTTATTTTGAACTAATTTAGATTGACATTGGTCGATATCTCTTCACTGCCCCACACGGTGGACTTTCACCTTGTATTACCCTGCCCAGAATTTTTTCACAACGCACATTACATCATCTATTTAATAATAACGACTCATTCCACTTCTTTTCTAAAACCACAAACACTTAGAGAAAAGGATTTAACATTTATTGGGGATAAAATGTTCTAATCTCTGATTGGTCTCTATCTAATCAAATATTTCCACATCTTTTCTATTTTTCTACTTGCATTGTGTACAAGTGAAGACTTCTGTCGAAATAATTTAGTTCTTCTAATCCAACTAAATTTACTTTCAAGACAGTTTGTAAGATTTATTAAGACCACAAGCAATGTCTTGTTCTTATTCTTTTGAGGAACTCTCATTACTCTTTCATGTTTTCAATTTAAATTCCTAACTCCAATTTCAAACTTAATCATTTTTTATGAAAAAGAGGCCCGTTTTACATATCTTCACATTCTGTATTTTTCTCCTAGGTACTTAAAATACCAAGTTTCGGATTTTATCAAATCACAAGCTTTATACGTTTGTTTTGTATTAGTTAAAGACACAAAGTGTATGAACTTTACAAGGTAGCATTATCAATAGTGATTCAACTGGAAGATACACTAGATATATTTTGTAAATTATATATTTTGCAAAGGTTGAAATTTAATGTTTAATCGAAACAGATACATAATTTTGTGAATTACCAACAGATTACATTCCTTAACTGTTAATTTTATTGAAGTTTTCCTCAAATTTTAAAAATTAATAAATTGATATTATAATAATTCACATAATAGGCCCTTACATTAAATAAAAATATTAAATTTAAGGATGAGCAAATGAAAAAAATGTCGACTATCTTGTATCAATATTGTATATAACGATAAAACCTATTATATTTATCTATTAAATCACCTCCGTTATATCTACATTACATAGAAATTTATTAAACCCACAAAATATTGTAATATAATGTTGTAAAGTATTTTAATTAGTGCAAAAAAAACTTAAAATACTAAAAATATTTTCAAGATGCCTAACGAATTTTCACCCAGAAGGATTTGGAATTATTCAACTCACAGCCGAAGCCATTCTAATAACTCAAATTCAAAGAAACACTCGTGATAAAGTGCATCATAGTTAAATACATTTTTTTATTGTGAAAATTTAATCACATTACGTCATATTTTGACAGAAAACCTCATCATAAATACCAATGATTCAGTTTCCTAAAAATTGATAGTTTAAAACATGATGTTGAGAAGTTGAATAACGGTAAAACATCTTAACGTTACTATAGACGTTTTGTCGTTGTCTGTAGTCAATGCTTGCGCAAAAATATCGTCCACTTCATTTACTCCAAAATAAATACTTTCCGATGTACCTGAACTAACTAGAGTCAAAAAGTTCAAAACGAATACTTAGATTTGTGGTTTACTTTCCATAAAGCCTCAACAATATTAAAAAGTAAAAGTGCCACATCGTGATAGGGGCCTTGAAATCCGCTGGGAGCACGCGAGGGGTCGACGCCAGCGCCGTCGGCGGAGGTGGCGAGAGGCGCGGCGGGCGCAGCTGCGCCGCGCGGCGGCGGCCAGTCAATAAGAGCGGCTCATGAAAAATGTCGCACGCCCGAATTATTCACGGCCGCCTGCGATCTGCAAGCTCCCCTCCCCCTCCCCCTCCCCCTCCCTCCGGCCGCTGCTCAGACCGGCGCATTGCGTCGCTGAGACTGCACCACCCGCCTTGCACTTCTTTCTACTTTCACGCCCTTACGGAGGTACTGTCGACTCCGCTTATAGTGAACGTCTTTGGACTTTCATTTTTGGTTCACTATATCCGAGGTTCTCTATATCCGATGTCAAAATTACACAGAATTTCTGCATAACGATTAATTTTAGTTTAGTTGGTTCGTGATTCCAGGCCCGTCAACAGCTTTGGTCATATGTCCCGTAAATGTAGTGCATGTTTTCCTCGGGAGATGGCGGTGATCTTCCCCCGCTAGATGGAGAGATCCGGCGCTGACCTGCCGTCGGCTAGAAGGGTTTCCCCCTAACCAGGACTCTCCCACCAGCGGGGCACCGCCCGAGCCGGGACAAGCTCTAAGCTCCCGACCGGTCTTTAGGAGTACGTAGTAGTGTAGTGCATGTTAGCGTACGTGTGTGTAAGGGGAGCGGATAGAAAAAGAAAGAGGAAAGAAAGATCGCGCGCGGACCGTGACCCGTTTGTTACAGCACTGCTCCGGCATTCGCCTGGTGTTGATCGGAGAAACCGCGGAAAACTACCGATCAGAGCAGCCGGGGCAAGAATTCTCCTCCAGACAGCGACTGAGTTCGACCTAGCTGAAAAGCTAGTGTCGAAAATCCTACCTCCGTCAAGTCTTGAACTTAGGACCTCCCGGTCAGAGGCGCTGCAATAACATCAGTTGATGCACTGATCTATCGCTTTCTGTATTATTAATTTTATTACTATAGAGATAAAGCAAAACACATTGACAGCAGGAACTGAACATTTCAATATCTTTATTTGTCCTTAAAAAATCAATTTATTTTCAATTATTTGATTCATACTTTTTCGTTAGTAATTTCTCTAGATCCCAATCCAGAATTCGTGCTCTCTCCATAATTGATTCTGCATTGACTTCTGTGTCTAAATACCGTAATGCAGTCTTGACAACCTTCAATGACTCTTGCACTGTTGGAACACCGTCCTACTCTCCGAAGGCCTTTTTATTTACTTACTAATAATATACGATATGCTTTCGTTAGCGGGATGGCGGAAACGACTATTGAAACTGATCGCTTTTCCACGCGGCACGGTGGATGTCGTCAGGATGTGGCAGTCGAGCATTTCCTGTCGCCTAGGTAGAAGTCAACACGCTTTGTCCCGCGGAAATCCAAGTTATACGACGATTGAAACTGAAGCAAGTAATTGCGCGTCGCCGCCACCTATTGTAGCCCACGCAGGACACAATTTTCGTTTCCGCAGTGAAAGTGAGTGCCATAAGGTCATCAGTAAGGTGCCCATTTCCGGTCCCCTACCTTCACCTCCGGGAGCCTTCTTCTATTATAGCCTTTGGCCGACGACATTTTTTTCAAGCTGCCTAGAGTTGGAATTTGTGGCACTGAGGTAATACATTCTTTTTAGGAGGGAATTAATTTCCCGGACGAATTTCCTAGGTTCACTATGGCCGAGGTGCAGGTTCACTATAATCGAGCTTTTTTATGCTTATTTGTAATGTATGTGAAACGGGACCAGTGACTTAAGTTCACTATAACCGAGGGTCCACTATATTCGAGTTCAATATAACCGGAGTCGACTGGATAAATTTGGTTCCGACCTGTAGTAAATTGGTTCCTCCAATTTTATAGAGGGGAAGATGCTCCGGAAATCAGACACTGCGGTGTCTACAGAAGCCACTTTCTCCGTTGCCGAAGGGGTTAGACTCAAACCTGACCTGGTAATAAAAAGCCGGGAGGGGGTCCACGTGGTCGATGTGACTGTCCGCCACGAGGATGGGTCTAACCTTCTAAAAGCAGGGGAGGAAAAGGTGGTAAAGTACCAACCAGTCATTCCCCTGGCAGCCCAACTTCATGGAGTGCCCAACGCCAGAATCTTGCCTGTGGTGGTTGGAAGCTCTGGGGCTATGCCACGATCAACAGTCAGTGCCCTCAAGACGTTGGGGATCATGGTCGGGGAGATTTACTGACTATCTCGTTAATTGCTCTCAGATGCTCTATTAAGATTTACACACAATTTGTAAATTACGATGGAACAATTTAGCATTGCTGGCAGTAAATGCAGAAAATGAACTTCTTGGTCCCATGGGGAAGTCTAGGGAACCCAAGGAATCCGACAATGTCTAGAATATACCTAGTTACCACGCCTTTAAGTGGGAAGTGAATGCTATTTAATGTAGCATATAGAAAATTGTATGGCCACAAACTATGTTTTATGGTCATTATTACTGAGAACTTGGATGACGGTAGAACGTCTTTTATCAGTCTGTCTGTGTGTCTGACTGTATTCGATGCTTGGGTCTGAAAAGTACAGCTTATTTACTCTAAATTTGATATTTCTCGACTTATCTGAACTAATGCAAGAACGTTTCTGCAGTTCAAACACTACTTGTTTTACACGCGTGCTCTCGCCTTCACACTGCATAAAGGAAATGAACGAAATATTTTAGAGAAGCTGCAAAAACGTGCTTAGTGTGACATACCGATATGTCACATGAAAATAAACTATCATTTATTTGTAGACTATATGTTGGAACATGCATTAGGAAATATCACGAGAGCAAGGGCTTAGCAACGACCGTGAATAAACAATGTAGTTTTCGTTTTTTGTAAAAGCATTAAGAGGTGGCTGGATGCCGAAAGTAGAAAATTTGGGATTGGGCGAAGAAGTTGAGACGATCGAAAGGTCAGCTACACCAAAATATAACGAACGTATGGATTGGCTGGGTGAGAGAAGGACGGTCAAATTTTATGAAAAGAGAGGAAGGTAGTTTAATACGAAGTCTTCGAGGGTGAATCATGCAGGAAGATTCCATTCTGACCGGCATCGCGTTTCTGAACTGATCGTAGGTTCGTGAGAGGGAACGAGTATAATACAGATAGTCAGAATCGGGTTATCAGATCGTGAAATTTTAAGGACAGTAAATGATATTGCAGATATTGCATGTGGAAGTAATATTGATGCATAAATTGGGACTTTGTCGGGAGTGATAATCGAGTAATGGATTTCGGGACTATGTCATAGGACGTAATCGGGACTGATAATTTTGATAGTTTGAGACCAGCTTGGATAGGGGCAGAAGAGGATTTCTTGGGACTTTGGACTACGGCAAGCTCGCAAGATATTTTGACTGAGAAGTCTACGAGGGACATCAACGAAGAATAGATAAGTTAACCGCGGTATAAAACTGTAAATTCAAAGATATCTTGATCAAAGGCATAACATCAAATCATTTTATTAAATTCACTAAATTGTTTGCTAAAAAGGTTACAATAAACTTTGTTAAATTTTGTTCTTTAGAAAAGAAAGTGATCTTTCATTTAGTCAATCCAAACAGTAATGAACTAGGAATAGAATCATTCTATTTCAGATTCCCAGCAGCGCTGTATAGTCTGCGGATCATATAATCCATTATAAAGGTAATAAGGATTATAATATATCGTGACCCATTGACCCAGCAAGCCGGACGCTAAGATCTTTGCCAGATATTAATGTAGAGAAATGTTGTATATCACATTAGAACTTATAGTATACTAGCTGACCCAGCGAACTCTGTTCCGCCTTAACAGCCGGTCCCATCTTTTTCTCGCGTCGCACTCACTGTGAGAAACTGTACTATCCTTGTTGCACTGCGTACGTGCAAAAACGTGCGTTCTCACACAGGAACGCTGTCGAACGGGATAAACAGTATCCTATGTTCGTCTCCTGGCTCTAAGCTTCCTGCTCACCAAATCGGTACAGCCGTTCTTGAGTTATAAATAGTGTAACTAACACGACTTTCTTATATATATATATATATATATATATATATATATATATATATATATATATATATAGAGAGAGAGAGAGAGAGAGAGAGAGAGAGAGAGAGATTAGATACGTAATCACTGTGCGAGAAAATAAAAATGTAAACCATTTTACAGGCAGTACGCATGGTGAGAGTGTATCGAATCGATACGAGAGAGGACGTAGTTTTGACTCTGGGCGTAGATGATGGATCCTTTGGTTTCTGCGTGTTGTGTTGCGGAGTGCGCATAACCGAAAACCAACATGATAATGATGAAAATAAGTAATGAAGATAATGAAATGATGAAAATAATTAATTGTACGTTTCAAGAAATTTGCCTAATAGTATTAATTATTAGAGTTGAAAGAATCCATCTGAGGGTAATACAAATTAATAATAATAATAATAGTTATTAACATCAATAATAATATTAATATTAATAATAGTAATAATAATAATAATAATAATAATAATAATAATAATAATAATAATAATAATAATAATAATAATAATAATAATAATGAATTGAGAAATTTAACAGATCCCTTGGAGTCACATGCATTTGTTTCTGGTTTTATAAAAAAATTAAACATAATTTGCTGAGAGAAATATCTCATTCGCCGCAAAATGAATTTCTCCTCTTTATTTCTCAAGATTTCCGTCAGGTCTTGGATTTAAAAAACGATCTGCGGCTGAAAGCTACCTCTCATTTTAAGTGGCTCTCAATGCTTTATAAAAATTTACCATTCTTGACGAGAACAAACGCAGCAGTTCCTGGCCCAAGGAGTTAGAACGCCACTTTTAGATTCACATTATATTCCAAACTGTCTTCCTCATTGATATATTATTTTAATTTTTACTTTATCGTGTACGACTGCAGTGAATCGTGCAAAAAATCAACTTAAAATTTTTGTGTAAAAATTTAAGATTATTTTATTTGCATTTATTCCTAAGCTCTAGTACTTTTTCTGTTGTAGTATTTAGTTTTCGCATTTCCTTTTATAATTACTCTTGTTTTGTGTTTTCTCATATTTAATAGCTTAATTGAAATTAGAGCCCATGAATAAGCTGAAGAAGGTAAGTTTTTATTTCTATCTCGTTATTTAGAAAATTATTTTATAGTTATTATCGCTAACACAATGTTTTTCTCACATTTTGTTAAAGATTTGCATACAATTCTTGCACGTTTCGTGATAAAAATGGATTCGCATCATTTTAACCCCGTATTGTTTCTTATAAAAGATAAACAGTCTTAAACGGACAAGTGGAAGTGTATTTTAATCTTTCTTTCATATTCATAAAACGTACCAGCATGATCATCAAAGTACAGATTTTTTAAAAATTATTTTATTATTTTGAATGATACACATGGTTCATTTTTACAATAAAAACTTTTTCACACGTTTTTTATGCTTATGATCTTTTTTAAAAAACTAAATTATTATTCAAAGTACAGTCTAAGCAAAAACTTAAACTCGATGTTCGGATTCATCAGTAGCATTTGTAGACATACAGTCGTCTTAGCGCCGCATTCCCGACGGCTGGGAGAGAGACAAAGGCTTCTCTCGGGATAAAAAGAGCGAGAATGCCAAACCTCCTTCGATTGAGAGGCGTAGGATTAGTCGAAATAGCTACCCCAGGCCCCAATCGGCGCGAGGGAGGGGGCGGGCCCGCTAACGTTGGCGGAGAGACGCTCTCGCAATTCAAACGACCTTTTTTGCGGCTTCGGTTCGTCGCTTTTGCGGGGCAGACACAGCCCGCGCCCCGCGGACCGTGCGCTCCCCCCTGTTCCCCCACCACCGCTCCAGCCACCCTCGCCGACCTCGCCGCCCACGCTGCCACCACCGCCTTCGTCGCCACTGCTGCACAATCAACCCTCTCCGCATCCAGTCGCCCTCCACCACCACCATCGCCCCCTCTACCCACGCCCACTGAACTTCTTCCCACCAGAATCATCCCCCCATTACCCCTACCGCCTTCATTACTTCCGTCGCCCTCACCGTCCCCACCCCGCGTCCCCACTGCCCCGCCGCACCCAGAAACCCCGCTGTCCCCGCCACCGCCACTGTCCCCGCCACCCTCAACGCCACGGTGCCCCTACAGCCTTGTCTGTGCCCATGGCCCTCACTGCCCCGCCGCCTCTACTGTTCCCGGTGCCGCCACCAGCGTCCCCACTGTCCCCGTCATCACCACTGCTCTCGCCACTCTCCCTGCTCCACTGCCCCGCCAGCATTCACTATCTCCGTCGCCATCACTGCCCCCCCGCCTTCACTGCTCCCCTGTCTGGAGGAGAATTCTAGCGGCCGGCTGCCGTGATCGGTAGTTTTCCGTGGTTTCTCCGATTAAGACCAAGCCAATGCCTGAGCAGTACCCTAACAAACGGGCGACGGACCTTCTTTCCTTCCTCTTTCTTTTTCTATCGTCTCCCCTTACACAAACACACACTTGCACTAACATGCACTATACTATCACATATTCCGGGAGACCGGTCGGGAGCTTAGAGCTTGTCCCGGCTGGGGTGGTGCCCCGCTTGTGGGAGAGTCCTGGTTAGGGGGAAACCCCACTAGTCGACGGTAGGTCGGCGCCGGATCTCGCCATCCAGCGAGGGAAGATCACCGCCATCTCCGCAGAAAAAAACATGTACTACACAAACGGGACTAATGACCAGAGCAGTTGACGCGCCCGGAAACACGAAAAAAATCAATCAATCAAATTGACTGCTCCCGCCGACCCCACTACCCCGCCGCCCTCAGTGTCCCCTCCATCCTTTCCGCTCCGTTGTCCCAACAGCCTTCCTGTCCCGCCGCCCCCACCGTCTCCACTACCACCGTCGGCTTCCGTGCTCTCGGCGACCCCACTGCCCCGCTCCCCCACCGCCCACGCTGTCCCCTCCACCGTCCCTGTCCCCACCGCCCGAGCTGCCCCGCCGCTGCTAATGCTCACAGGTTCCCGTCACCGCCACTGCCCCCTCCATCCTCACCACCCTGCTGTCCCTAGAGCCTCCACTATCCCCGCCCACTCAGTACCCCGCCTTCTCCACTGCCCCTGCCGTCACTACTTACCATGCTGTCCTCTTTACCGACGCCGCCTTCACAGTCGCCGCCATTTCCCCTGTCGTCGCCACCTTCGCTAGCACCGTCTTCCATTCGCACTCCCATCTCCACCCTCGCCGCCATTGCCCCCACCGCCACCCCACATCTCCCACCCTTTTCGGCCTCTCCGCCGCCGCCGCCACCGGCACCTCAACGGTCTCCGCAGAGGCCTTAACGAAGCCCTCGGGCTCTTTGGTGGCCTCTGCAACTTTTCTTCGCCCTCTCCGAGACGAAGAAGGAGCCATCCGGACGGGAATAATTGTGCAGGCAGCGCCCGCCGCGCAGGCGGCGTCTCCGAGCGCGAAAAAACTCAGGGCGGGCGAGGGGAGGGGAGGCAAGCCGCCCACGAAGCGAGTAGGTCAAATGATAAAAAGAGAAGATGGCTCTCAAAGAAAGCGGAGGGCGTTTTGCATATCTCTATGGCCGTGAGGTGCACAACCCATGAGGAGCGTTTAAGAAATAGAAATGAGTCACTTGTAGTTTAACACTTTTCAGAAGAAAATGTTAGAAATTTCTAGGGTATGCAGGACCGTCAAAGATGATCACGTTTTGCTAAGGGACATGTGGGAATGTTCACTCAGCCTTCTGCTATATGACTGTGATTGGTAGCCAATTCTTCAAGTACCACTATTTTTTAGGTACACGTGTCGCGGGAGAGGGGAGAGAACGGAGTGAAGGGGAGAAGATGGAGACGGGAGGGGAAGAAAGCCTCCGAGGAAGCGAGTAGGCCAAATGATAAAAAGAGAAGATGGCTCTCAAAGAAAGCGTAGGGCGTTTTGCATATCTCTACTACCGTGAGGAGCACAGCTCACGACGAACGTTTAAGAAATAGAAATGAGTCACTTGAAATATAACAGTTTTCAGATGGGAATGTTAGAAATCTATAGGGTACGCAAGAATGTCGAAGATGATCACTTTTTGCTAAGGAACACGTGGGAATTTTTCCTCAGTCATCTGCCATTTGATTATGATTGGTAGCCCACTCTTCAAGTACTCCTGTTTTGTACGTACAGGTCGAGTCGCAGTCAGGGAGATTTAGAGTGTACCTCAAACATCAATGCATGCTGACTATCAAATATGCTCTAGTAATAAAATAAAACGATTAAATATTTAATTAATTTATATTCTTCGTGATAGATTCAAATAAAATCAGTGTAGTTGTTACCTAAAGCTTTTTGTGATTCTTCTTGGGTTCTTTTTTACGCATTGGCAAATGCACTCAAGTAAATTGTAAATATTAATGGAATTTTGAATTAGTGATTAGTATTTTTACTTATGTAGTACGGAGTAATTGTGACCATTCAAAGTTTTGTATGCACTATCTTTCTTTTTGTAGCCTGGAATTGACTGTAATTGCCTCAGACTTCCGAAGAGATATTTTCACCTTCTGTAAAGTGGATAAATACATGATAAAACATATATTTATGGTTAAATATTTTGTTTTTAATATTTCGTGGATCTGTTTTTCAAATTGTTAGTCACCTGTTGTAATTGCCAATGATATGTGTTTTCGAATGACTGCATTTTCGCACGAAATTATCACTTCGTTGTAGATTCTACCACACAGACTAATAGCTTATATCTTGATTTAGAACTCTGTCCAAGAACGAGAAGCATCTTAATACCCAACAGGCAATTACACAATAAGAATAACATTCATCACTGAAGACATATCCCACCCCTTCAATAACATTTACTGAAACATCAGCATACCTATCTCCAACACGAATTAAGGACCGATACCCATTTGTCGCCTTCTTAAACATATTTTCTAATAGTTGTTAACTACAGGTGCTCATTGTACCTACTTATTCCTTGTTGTAGTCATAGTTGGTTTTAAAATTATGAAATAAGAATAGTTTTGTAAGTCACCTAATGCATATGATAAAGTGTATCCTGAACTATGTATTCCCGGATCAAATATGAAACAAGAGGCAGTTCAAATTGTGAGTTCGAACCCCTCATAATCGGGGATTCGGGATTTCATCACGATGTGATTGTTGTACTTCTTACAGAACCAAGAATCTCTTCATCATTCATTTCGTCATTCCCAACTAGCAATTGAAAAAAATCGCCGTTTTCCGGCGCACGATTACATAACTTTCTTTTTGTACAAAGTATTAGTAAGGTGTGAAAGTAAAAATAATTTACAAAGGTGCTTCGAGCACCATGTCTGATATAGGTATTACAAGTAAGGGCCACATCATTCATCAATTCTTTCATTCATTCCAAATCCTGTTCGTGCACAGTATTCACTTCTGCCCATTGCACGTCATACACAGTTTTTAACTGTTTTTGACGTAAATAAATAAAAAATGTTCTTCCTTCCCGGCTCAATAGAGCTACTCAGATCTTTTGAGCCAGGAGGGGAGAAAATTTGGAATTATTTTTTATGGTGACAAACCTCGAAGGATACAGCCTTCGAGCTTTGTCACCATAAAAAATAAATAGAAATCTTGTTAGATGGGCCCAGGATCTTTCTCAGACAGTCGGAGCCAGGCTTGGAAAGGAGTGTTATTACCTACCCGCAACAGTGAAGAAAAAATAGTTTAGGAAAATGTTTGGGCACCGCGAAGTTTGAAGGAGCTGGAGTTACTACGTTACGTTGTTAAAGCCTGACAAACGGCAAAATACACTAAAATTCAACAAAAATAGAAGACGATAATATACACCATAAATCATGAAAACTTCAATTGGGTTTCAGAAAAATTGTATTTTTCTTTTATATGTAAGTACATACTTTCCTTTTAATGGCAGTTTTAGTGACAAACACGTTTATCTAGCCAAGTATTCTTAGAATAGTTGTGGGCTTCTTTGTCCTCGAGATTATTTAATTCCAATTGTTTTATTTCCGCCATATAGAACTCAAGAAGAATAATTCATATAATTGCTTATTCGAGGCCCTGTAATCAGAAGAACGAAGTAGAAAATCCCAGTCTCTGCACCACGAAAGAAGTCTTGAGAGAATCTTTGCCGATGTTCGCGAGAACGTAAAAAGGACAGAAATGCCAGAGGGCATCTTCATCAGAGAAGCAGCACACAGCATCTCTTGGAAGCAAGCATTGCGAAGACTAGAAAGCGTGCAGTTTTGATAGCGAAATGAACTCTTACAAATTTATTACAAACAACGTTCAGAACGTAATGACGGAAAAAACGTACGGTACGTTATGTATAAGTACAAAACATTTACAGTTTTATCATAAGTTTAAGTTTTAGTTATATGTAGTTTACATTTTTCTTGTCGATAATCTTCACAACCTCCTGTATGTTCATTGTTATACATTTATCAAGCAGTAACAATACTTATTATATAGTGGTAAGTAAGTAAAGAAATACGTAAAATAGTCTTTTATGAAGTAGGGAAATCTTTGTGTAAGTATGAGTAAAGTTCACAACAAAATTCTGGAAAAAGGATTATAAAAGATTCAAATTATTTCACTTCATTGAAAAATACTGTAATATGTGTATTCACTTCAAATATAATGTTGCTCTGTTCGTGAAAAAAATGGTGTCTTTTAAAAAGATTTTTTAATGTTAATTGCAATACCAGATATTATGCAAAAATACTCTTGTTTTCAAAATATTGTACATGATTTTTTATATCTGTTTTTTAGAACAGATTTCATTCATGACTGAACTATATCTTCAATTGCGTATTTTTGAATTGTAAAGTTTCGTTGTAATTTTCGAAATTACACAGTGTGCCGAAATGGGACCAGAACCAATTTTTTTACCGTTCATTGGTAAACACAAGGAGAAATTTTCTCAAATAATTTTGGAGTCCATGTTAGAGAAAATATTTGTTTAAGGATTGTCTATTTTCACTTAACATTACTCCAAAATTAAGGAGTCGAAAAGCAGGGTGGAATGGCGGGGATGAAGGGGAGGACCGAAGAGCAAGACAGAGGGGTAAGGCTGAAGCGCAGGGCCGAAGAGGAGGGTCGAAAGGCAGCGCCAAAGGGCAGGACCGAAGGGCAGGGCCGAAGGGCAGGGCCGAAGTGCAGGGCTGAAGGGCAGGGTCAAATGACAGGATCGAAGGGCAGGGTCGAAGGGCGGGGCCGAAGGCTAGCGCCGAAGGGTAGAGTCGAAGAGTGTGGCTCAAGAGCAGGGCCGAATGGTAGGGCCGAAGTGCAGGGTCGAAGGGCATCGCTGAATGGCAGGGGGCATTGGCACCCTCGGCTCAAGGACCACCGCCCTCCACCTTCCATACTCTGGTCTCCCTCCCTCCCTCCCTCCCCCTTCCAGCCTTCGCCCTTCTCTCTCCACCCTGCACTCCCTCATCTCTCCACTCTTCCTCCACACACTCTCCGTTCACCGTCCACCGCCATCTCCCCCCCCCCCACACCGTCCCAAACCCCTCAGCGTGCGTCCGCGGTGCCGCACCGCGACACTTCAACTAATTTTCGGAATCAAAGGAGCCCGCGAAAGGTTCCCGAGATTCTTCGGGCTTTCACCCCATTTCTTCTCGCCCGGAGGGGCTGACGGGGCCTCGCGGGCGGGGCCAGGGCCGGGGGCGGGGCGCGGGGGGCGGGGCCAGCCCCCGGGAGGCGCTTAAAGGGGACAGCGCGCAGGGGGCGGCTGTTTGCGGCCCAGGCGCGCCCCAGGGCTTGGTGCCCGAGGACAACCATTTTGACGCACTCTAGAACACTTTTCTTATTTATTTATATAGTCAAAAACAGTAAAAGACTGTATGTGACGTATGGGGGAGAAAATCATCTGCGCACGCTTTCTTGAGTTTCAGAATTCCTTACCAACAATTTAACTATTAATAGTTGAAGGATGAAAATAATAGTAATAATAATAATAATAATAATAATAATAATAATAATAATAATAATAATAATAATAATAAAATTTTTATTTAAAAAGCGCGATATTAACATTTCAAAAACTACACATTTTCATTCCCGAGTTATAGAAAACTTATTTGTAACGGTAAACGAACTGCCGATTTGATTTTTCTGCATTGCTAACAAACTAGTGTCTACCCTAAGCTCCATTACCACTCAAGCAAAGAAAGAGCTCAACAAAACGTGTGCACTTTGTGTGCATAGTGAACCTACATTTGCGTTCAGAAACAAATCAAGGGACCGTCTCAGCATTTGCTCAATGGATCAGAGTAACTGGACAAAAACGCGATCGAGATGGGGGTCATTGACCCGCAAGCTGAAGTACATTACTTGTTACAGGCATACTACATATTTTTTAAAATTAAAATAGACATTTTTCTTTTTGATGATCAGTATAGTCTCTAATTGTATAGAAACAGTTATGCAGAAGAATTTACTTTGAAGTTAAATTTGTGTACCGATTTCAATTGATTTTATTTGAAGAGCACTACGTGGGTAAAGGAGATGAATTAACCATTGAGTACACGCGCTGTTGCAAAATGTACACCATCGGAAGTTACAAAGGTTTGTTTTAAATATTATTTTACCCGGGAGAGCTTGCAATAGAATGAGATCCCAGCCACGGCAATTTTATGTTCCTGAATTATTGTGATGCATTAGTGGTCTGATATTAATGTATTCTTTCATTATACTTTTCTGAGATCGCCTGGCCCTTTATTTTTATCCTTTCGCTGAATCATTTCCTGTGAGCATGTTGAAACTTGATCGCTGCGCTGCGCGATTGTTATATACGTTGGGTGCAATGACACCAGTGCATTGTGAGCTCCTGGCAATTGTGCATTGTGAGCTCCTGACCTGAGAGGTATGTCTCATGGCATTATTTTCAGCCATGTTTATGACCTGTGCCTATTCAGAAAATGGTAAGAAATTGTGAAAGTCGATTGTAGATAAGGTAAATAGTTCCAAAGAGAAAAAAGATGTGCAGGAGCCGTCTGTAGGGAAATGAAAAAATGCAAACCTTGCAAAATGGAAAACAGACAGACTTTCTAAATACGTTTTTGAAAAAGAAAAATATATATTTGTTTAGAACATTCAAAAATAATTTCTGGAAATTGTATTTAATATTATTTAATAGGATAAGATGTTCAATGATTTTTACGTGTACTTTGTCAATGTTTACGTTTGTCGCCATAACTATTCAGATAAAAATTCTGCAGTGTAAGGTTGGTTAACATTGGGAGACATGTACAAATAAATATATTATAATAATGAATAAAATACGTATTTCAGTAAATGGACCTTCCGATCTTTCGCATTCACAAAGAGTTGCAACTATATCTGAGAGATACCTTGCGGATACTGGCGTGAGTTTACCTATTGCGGGCACACCCTTGTTAATATGGTACGGTCCAAATCAACATTCGTGACAACCACATTGTTATGAAGGTTTTTATTAACTATTTAAACAACATGTGTGACGTTTTGGAGATTTTTGTCTCATAATTCATGTAGACTTAACACAGACAGACGAATATTAACTTCGTGGTCTACATATTGTACATGTCCTATTTTAGAACTTTATTATCCGTACATCGTCATATTTGGTGTTCGACCTGCACAATGTAGGGGAGGAGTTTGTGTCAAGAGGGAGGAGTTTGTTGTTGATGATTCTACCGGCAAGGTTTCGACTCCATACCAATAGTTGTTGAACTCCCTTCCTTGCTTGCGTTGAGAGCCGATACATATTTCACTTCTGAACATGAAGTGGACAGCTTGTCTGGAAAATACCATCAAGAGTCTCAAATAACGAAAATTAGTTACTTTAAATAAAGACTGAAATTCTACATGCACTCAATAAAATTAAATATTTCGGTTATCAGGAACACACTTTCGTACGGTACAGAATACACTACGCATCCCTTCAAGATGCGTAGTGTTGCTTTAGGAATTATATTTCAAAGTAAATTGCATACATTTTGCAAATTGATATTCCTGGAGTAAATTGCCAAAATAACTATTGTTTTCTAGAAAATATTATTTTTTGGTTGAATAAAGCAAACGTAAATCAATAATAAGAATATATTCATGAGTGTTTTCATAAATATTCTTCTGGTTGTTTAACAATAGTAATATTATTGATGTAGTAACTATTTTGCATGTTTTTCATTTCCATTTAGAACTACATAAGTTTATTTTCTTGTGGATGATTTTCACATTTTCACCTAAAAACGGTCTTCTTATACAGTTTCGTTTCACAAACCAAATTTTCTGTATTTGGAGGAATCCTACACTCGAAATATGAGATAACAGTACCAAAATAACCCTAGCCCACTCAATGAATATAATCACTTTTGATGCTAGTACATCAATGAATCATGATATTTTAACTGAAAGTATTCTGGAAACAAAAACTGTCAGCTAAAGGTTTAACATAAATATTTTGTTGCAAATATTTTCCCAAATTGTAATTATTTATGTGACATTCTCTATTAAGCTAGATGCATGCCTAACACCTATCAGATACCCTCCCTCTATCACCACCGAATAGTCTAAAAGGTTTATCGGACTGCAGAGAATATAGACAAAAATTGAATGTGATATACAGATGTTAAAATCACAATGGAATGCATCCAATTACAAAAAGAGTAAAAACATTTACAATAGGGAAATAACATATTATAACATTATCAAGAACTGAACTCCATTTACATTTTATTTTGGGAGTTCACAGAGATCACATGAATTTATCCTCTAACATATCTCTACAATTAGAACCAAAAAAAAGGGAACAAACATGCTACGTTGCATCTAGTAGTCTCATTTAACACAACTGACATAGATGTTTTGTGAGCTCACACATCGTGGTTTTCTAGCTTATCTGCGTATTCGAACAATGACTTATACGTTATGAAAAATTTCGGTGATTTGTTTACTTCACACAAACCTGAAGGTCCATTTATAAATGCCAAACATATGCATAAACACGACAAATGAAATGTACTCGTACATTTTCCCAGTTATGTCTTGTTTAAAATACGCATGGAAACTAGTGCCTTTATTTCTACTTGTGAAGGCAAGTACCTGCATTCAAATTTTATATTCGAATTTTGCATAGAACTCAAATATCAGAAAACACATGTAATCAAATACACGATCGTTCTTTATGAAGCAGACTTCTATATTCCTCTACTGAACTGAAATTTGGGTATCGTATATAACGAAAGCTGTGACCACAGATAAACCATTTGCATCTGCTTTAATACTAAAACCACAGAGGCCAATACCGCATTCATTAATCTAAGATTCTGATGTATCATTAGAACTAGCCGAATTTATCTACGGTAAATCTGTCGCCACATTTGAATAGGGATAGAATCGCAGTCTGAATAGCATATATATTGTAGTTTATAAATATTGATAGAGAAATAATGTGTTGCTTTTGGCATTCTCCTGAAGTTTGTTAAAGCCAAACAATGTAATCGGAGACTAAAGTTTTATTTTGATTTTTGTTACATAGTATATAAATCATAGCCAAGAAGTATAACTCATCAGTAATACTTGTCTTACCCTATTTTTTAATATATTACTTTATTAAAGTGTTCAGTTACAAAATTACGATTTTTCACACACGAGTCACAATTAATATAATGAAAAATGTACTCATAAAATACATTAAATTTCAGTTTCCAGGAAATTAAGTGTAATTCTGAAGCGAGAATGGCATCTAATGATATATACGTCACAGCCAATTCAGTGATATATATTAAAAACAGAAGCATCTGAATTTTACTTGAAGGGATTATTCGTATCTTAAGGTGCGCACATATAATATTACTTATGTTTAGGGGGCGGATTTTGATGACCCAAAACATCACCAAAAATGATCAATAAAATGCTCTTAAAATGTTTTTAAAATGACCTAAAATCAAAGAAAACTGACGTAAAGAAAATGATCAAAACAATGTCAAGCGAAGCATGATGAATAGGTTACTGATATAGTCGAGGCGTCATTCAAGTGACCTCAGATTGCAAACTTTTGTCTTGTACTGGACCAGGAAACATCTGTCTTTAGTTATCGTGAAATCCGCCAAACCGACAATGGTGCCGATTGGTGTCACAGGAACCTTAGATTACACACAACGGTTGACATTAAAATTTCTGAGCGAAGAAATTGAATGGGCTACTCAGGAATTCTCTGAAGAGCATTAAATGTTCTTCAAACATTTTTTTTGGAGAAATAATATTTCCATAACTATGATTTGAAGCAAGTACCATTAAAACGATATTAAAATCCATGAAATCCGCAAAAAATGCTGTAAAAATAGCGATAAAAGTAACAAATGACTTATTAGATGAAATAGACGAAAACCAAAAAATGATGACTAATAAAATGGGTGTTTTTTTTCATAACATAAAATGACTGTCTGTAGTAAAAGGCATTATTCTAAAGTCAAAAGAAAAATAATATTTCATTAAAATCTTCCCCTATTTATGTTACATCCACCCACCTAGACCATCTCATTTAAAATTCACCCTTCAAGATATCTGAGAAGCAAACATTCAAAACGTGACATATCCATTTGGAAAACATTGTGTTCTTCCGTTGTTTTTACCTAAGATTTTATTTCCAGAAAAAATCGTAAGATGTCTTACAATATATTAAGTAGTATTTTATTCGTTGATTCATAGACGAAGTTCAAAAGTGAAAAATTCGTGTTACATTTTTCATTTGAACTGGAAAAGAACGAAGCGGATATGCCACGTTTAGAATGTTTGCTCCTCATCTATTCTAAGGCTTAGAAATGTACCATCACACAGTTACACCGCCGTAACGAAATCGCCTCCTCATCCGCAACATGTTTGTTTATTCAGCGCAACACCGCGAAGCAGGATAATCCGGCAAATGAGCCTCTGCGGGCGTTTGGGGCGCATTAAGAAGGCGTCGCGGCGTCTGCGACGGGTGACGCGCGTTCAGCGCCGAAGCCGCCCCGGGCGCCGTCCGTAAATCTGCCCTTATGAGTGCGCCGGCGGATTAAAGGTAAACCCCAATTCATTTGCAGGGGGCCTTGGCGGCGCGGGGGCGTAGACGCCACGCCCTGCGGCCGCTCCGCCGGCTCCAGCAGGAGGCGGAGACGAGAGTGGAGCTGGAGGCGGATGTGGAAGTGAATCTGAATGCAGAGATGGAGGTCGAGGCAGAGACACATGTGATGGGCGAGGCGGAGGAGAAAAAAGAGGAGGAGAGTGGGTAAGCAGAGAAGGTAAATGCGTAGGAGGATGAGAAGGGGGTAGGTAAGCAGAGGAGGAGGTTGAAGAGGAAGCGGAGGAATTGGGGAGGAGGAAGCGGGAGGCGGAGGGGGAAGCGGAGGAGGCGGAGGTATCTTCGAAGGAGGAGGAGGCGGAGGGGGAAGTGGAGGAGGAGAAGGAAGAAGAGAAAGCGGAGGAGGTAGAGTATGAAACGGAGGAGGCGCATGGGGAAGCGGAGAAGGAAGCGCAGGAGGAGGCGGAGGAGGTGGCGGAGGAGGCGGAGGAGGAGGCAGAAGCGAAAGAGGAGGGTTAGGAGAAGGTGGCGGAGGAGGCAGGGAAGGAGGTAGAGGAAGAGGCGAAGGCAGAGACCTGAGCGGAAGTGGAGAGGGAGGTAGAGGCGAAGTTGAAGGTGCATGTGAATTCGGAGGCAGAAACAATGACGGAGGTGGAAAGGGGGATGAAGATATTACTGAAATCCTAAGAAGTGACTGTGTAAGTTGTGGAAATGCAGGCAGGGGCGGTTGCTTAACTGAAGTGGGGATAGCTCTGGACTTATCATGGGAATGTAGGTTAAAGGTTAGGAGATGGTGCCAATGGTTTGTGAGACGAAGACGTGGTGTATAATCATGTGAGGTAGGGGTGATGGAACAAGCAGAGAAGACGGAAGAGACGGAGGTAGGAGTCGGCAGAGGCGTTGACGGATGCTCCGTTAACGTGGAGGCTAATGCGAGGTCTGGGATGGAGAGAGGACGTGGAGTCGGAGGGGGTGAGGGCAAAAGCAAGTACGGAAACGGAGCTGAAGGAGGCGGAGGCCTGGGTGAGAGCGGAGAGTGTAAACTCAGGGGCTGAGACGGGGCGGGTGGAGGGGGGCTTGGTGACGCCTCACATCCATCACCCGGGCTCTCAGGGGAGTTTGGGCGTAGGAAGGCCTCGGAGACCGCCGTGATGGCGGAGGCGGCGGTCGCGGAGGGGGGAGGCGGTGGTAGGGAAAGAGCCATGATAAAGCTGCCAGGGGGATGCTACGCATGTGGAGGAAGGGAAAACCGTACTTGTAGAAAATAAGTTAGAGCCACTTACAATACCGACAGAGTATAAGCGACTCTGACTGTTCGATGCGCTGTTGCCACGCATTGCTACGAACATGGCACCACCTACATCACAGATAGATTTCAAAACATTAACACTTACTGACAGGCAATGACACGACTTGATATCATGTTCATGACCTTTTCTACAACCGAACCTTATCTCCTCCCAAACCGCGTTGAAAACTTGAGGCGTCAGCTCCGGGTAACTTCGTTATCCATTGGACCTATTTACAGTGCAGCCGCAACTCTACCCACAACATTGTCGAGAAGTAATAATATTCCGCCGTTTATATTTTTTGCCTCGAAATATTCCCGAACGCATACAGAAATTCACGATCCTCTTTAACACTACATATTTGCGAGATTTATGGGGTGTGGCCCTCCAAACTCTCAACCGTGGACCAAATGCACTTGCCGGTCGGCAGTCACGCGCCAATTGACCTAGCACACATCGGCAAAGGCACATTTCATTCGCACTGATACTGCTGATGACAGAGATCTGCGCGCTTCTCGAGCGATTTCGTGAGTCAGAAAAGTGGCATCGCGGAACGCTGGCTGCAAGAAAGTAAACAAATTCTCGCAAGCTGATTGCTACAGAGCTGGTCACACGACATACCACAGCACGTGGCAAGAGAATTGTCAGAGCCGCTTATACGCTGCCGGTACTGTAGGAGTGAATGCAACCAGGTACATTGCATGGATAATCGTTGTTGATATTCCCTACAGTTAGCAGCTCGTATAATAAAACCTTACCGAACAAACTGAACCAGGGCATATCGCGGTGATATAAAATTCGAAAGGTCTAGGTTTAATATCCATACCAACCGTTCTAATCGATTGATTGATTTTTTCGTGTTTCCGGCCGCGTCAACTGCTCTGGTGATTAGTCCCGTTAGTGTACTGCATGCTATTTTCTCTGGAGATGGCGGTGATCTTCCCCCGCTGGATGGCGAGATCCGGTCCGACCTATCGTAGGCTAGTGAGGCTTCCCCCTAATCAGGACTCTCCCACCAGCGGGGCACCGCCCCAGCCAGGACCAGCTCTAAGCTCCCGACCGGTCTCCCGGAATATGTGGTAGTGTAGTGCATGTTAGTGTAAGTGTCTGTGTGTAAGGGGAGAGGATAGGACAAGAAATGGGATCGCGGAGAGATCGCGCGCGGTCCGTGGCCCGTTTGGTAGGTTACTGCTCCGGCATTGGCCTGGTGTTGATCGGAGAAACCACGGAAAACTACCGATCAGAGCAGCCGGCCGCTAGAATTCTCCTCCAGACAGCGACTGAATTCGACCTAGCTGAAAAGCTAGTGTCGAAAATCCTGCCGCCGTCAGCACTCGAACCCAGGACCTCCCGGTCAGAGGCGCTGCAGAGACATCAGTTGATGCACTGAGCTACCACTCCCGGTCCGTTCTAATCGAGGTTTTCGTGATTTTTCTCAGTCATCCAGACAAATGCTGGGGTGATTCTACTGAAAGGTCATCACCGCGAAGCCGGCGTCACTAGCCGAATTCGATAACTACGTGAAGTCACGAAGGTTAATCAAATTCGAGACATCACGGGTTCCTGGTTGGGTGGCCGACTAGAAACCCCGGGAACTAACGACGCCGAGGCCAATTGCCCTCTATGGAACACACAATGACTAAATACAAATAAAAAATCTTCCAAACACAACTGCACTTAAAAGATATATTCATACAATGACACGTAGAATAAGTAAACAAAATATTAACGAGTGAGTTTAGAAAGTTCGATCAGAAAAAATTGCGAGTTTGTGCAGGCCATAGCGGGCAGTACTATCGGCCTTCTGCGCATGCACAGATGCACAAAAGTGATGCGAAAGTTGAAATGCGCAGGCGCAGAATATCGATAGTGCTTTAACGTTCGAGGGTGCACAAACTTTTTATTAGAGAGTTTGTTACAGTCTTAGCGGACCGAATATCTATCTTCTGAGCATGCACAGATGCACTAAAGTGATGCGAAACTTGAATTGTATAAGCACAGATGATCGATAGTGCTTTAACGTTTAAGGATGCACAAACATTTTATTAGATGGTTTTGCCGTCTTAGCGGACCGAATATCTATCATCTGCGCATGCGCAGATGCACGAAAGTGATGTGAAACTTGAACTGCGCAGGATCAGAAGATCGATAGTGCTGTAACGTTTGAGGGTGCACAAACGCCCTAATTTCTACAGACGTTTAATACCCGATATTCTACAATTCGCTACAATAATTACATATAACGGGCACCGGGGGAACGTGGCACGTTGTAGCCAGAACGCCACGTGCAAGTGGAGTGTTGAGACGTGGCTCGGAGTGTGGAGCGCGATGCGCAGCGACTGTGATGGTGGGGGGGTGGGGTGGAAGTGAAAACAGAGGTGCCGGCATCGGCGGCTGCGCCGGAGAGAGGCCAAGAGGACGGGAGACGCAGAAGCAGGGGTCTCCAAACCTCGCTCTCAAAATGATGTCAGCTACTGCAAACGGGAGGGGCTAGGCGATTTTGATACAACTGCTACTGCACTTGCTTTTCGGTTAGAATGAGGACGACATATTATGATTTATATTCGTAACTATTGATGAAGGTTTTCAGGTCCGTCAACGGCTTTGGTCATTAGTTTTTTGATTGATTTATAAGTGACTCCGGGCACGTCACGGCTAAGGTCATTATATCCCGTAAATGTAGTGCATGTTTTATTCGCGGGAGTTGGCGGTGCCCTTGCCTCACTGGATTGCGAGATCCGCCGCCGACTTGGCGTCGATTAGCAAAGTTTTCCTAAACCGGGTATCTTCCCCCAGCAGGCCATCGCCCCAGTGGCGACAAGGTCTACACCTCCCGACGAGTATCTCGGCATGCATGGTACTATAAATGGACGTTTTTAGAATTTTTCTTTTAATTTAGATGTCAAATGTGACATTTTTTACTGCAATCTTAAAAAAAATATTTCCAATCAAACAGAGAAGTGAAAAGATTACAGCATATGTAAAATTCGACGTAAAAACATATCTAAAAGGAGAAGGATAATAGGAGAAATTCATGTGAATAATTTCCAGAATGTTGCGAAAAATTATTTGTCCCTGGGATCAAAAATGATTCCAAACAGAGTCGAGGGTCATGATCAATTGTGGTCAAAGTACTATTTTTGTTTGGTTTCTTTGCTTCACCTGGTTCGCTCTCCATTCAAGTTCTATTGACTTTTAACATTACCACCGTCATTACAAACATCATTTGTACAACTATAAATGCGACATTACTTCTTTAGATGGTTTTAATAGAAGTTGACCAATTTAAAAGAGAAACAATAATTCAAAACAAACAGATACCACAATAACATTTATTTAAAGAAAATAAATTTTAAAATTTGTTTTTGCGGGAGAAACTCTTGTGATGACATTTTAATACGAATTGGCAATCTACTAATGTGAGTAGCATGCATTTTCTGGTGTTGTATAATGTAATAAAGCAGTTAGTATTGCACATCTAATCCCATTAATATGTTAATTTTAATTAAACATAACAAAAAATGTACGTAATTGAGCAAATCGAAAAAATGTGGGGACAGGTGGACAATTATAGAGATATTGCAGGGAAATATTTTCATTTCGGTAATGTCCTAATATTTCACGGGCAATTTATGTTTCATCATAATACATTTATATTTCAATATTTTATTTCGTATGTATTGAATATTTTGGTTGAAATTTGATTACTGATATAATCATGAAAATAACTCCCCTCTTTCAACACAGTCCGACCTAGTTTAGTTACAACGAAAGAAGTTTTAGACGGAGTGATATAAAATTAGGTCACTATCGAATTAAAACTCTTTCAACGACGCTCCCATTAAATTAAGGAAGTTAACCTGGTTTTGTCACAATTTCCCTCTATTTACTTTTTTATTGTATTCTCTTTTTAGAGAATGAAGAATAATGCGCAATGACACATTTCAAGATATTTTGTAGAGCGTATCGACTCCGCTGAATTCAGCTGTGTGTCCCACTGATTGATTGATTGATTATGTACTTCGTGCTTCTGGGCGCAACAACTGGATCATTAGTTGTATGTATAGTGCACGTTAAATCCAGGGACCGGGAGTGGTAGCTCAGTGCATCAACTGATGTCACTGCAGCGCCTCAGACCGGGAGGTCCTAGGTTCGAGTTCCGACGGCGGTAGGATTTTCGACACTAGCTTTTCAGCTAGGTCGAATTCAGTCGCTGTCTGGAGGAGAATTCTAGCGGCCGGCTGCTCTGATCGGTAGTTTTCCGTGGTTTCTCCGATCAACACCAGGCGAAGGCCGGAGCAGTACCCTAACAAACGGACCGCGCGCGATCTCTCTTTCCTCTTCCTTGTCCTATCCTCTCCCCTTACACACACACACTTACACTAACATGCATTACACTACCACATATTCCGGGAGACCGGTTGGGAGCTTACAGCTTGTCCCGGTTGGGGCGGTGCCCCGCTGGTGGGAGAGTCCTGGTTAGGGACAAACCCCACTAGCCGACGGTAAGTCGGCGCCGGATCTCACCATCCAGTGGGGGAAGATCACCGCCACCTCCCGAGAAAAAAACGCATGCACTACACTAACGGGACTAATGACCAAAGTAGTTGACGCGCCCGGAAACACGAAAAAATCAATCAATAAATCAAATCGAGGGAGCTGATAGTGTTCCTCTCCCACGGTAAAGTGATATCCGGTGTCGACTTACAGGGTGACTTACGAGGTTTTCCCGATCTTGGTATTTCCGTAAAAGGGACACCGCCTCAACCGGAACATGCTCTAACCCCTCGACACGTGTTTCAATGTAGTAAGTGTGTGTGTGTGTAAGTGGATAACGAACCACGTTGAGGAAGGAAAGATCGAGCGCGGTTCGTGTCTCATTTGTTCAGAAACTGTTTCAGCATTGGTATGGTATTGATTGCAAAAGACACGAAAAACTACCAATTAAAGAGATGGCCGCTATATCATTCCTGCAGATAGGGTGTGAATTCGATTTATGTGATAGTGTCGACGATAACCCATTGAAAGGACTCGTATCTTAGGACCACCTGGGCAAACATTCAACAACAGTTTTTTTTTGTTGTGGTTGTGATTTAAGATCGCATCAACATCTAGGTCATTAGCGATCACTATTGGAGTTAATGGTATGGCAACTATAAAGATGACACGGTATGCACTTTATTTATTTATTTATTTATTTATTTATTTATTTATTTATTTATTTATTTAAGTTATTCAAACTGTATGTGACGTATGGGGGAGAAAATCATCTGCGCACGCTTTCTTGAGTTTCAGAATCCTTTCCCAACAATTTAACTATTAATATTTGAAAGATGAAAAATAGTAATAATAGTAATAATAATAATAATAATAATAATAATAATAATAATAATAATAAATTTAAAAAAGCGAGATATTAACATTTCAGAAACTAGATATTTTCGTTTCCGAGTTATAGAAAACTTATTTGTAACGGTAAAGGAACGAACAGATTTGATTTTTATGTATTGCTAATAAAATAGAAGCTCACCCTCAGCTCTACATCCACTACAAGCAAAAGGAAAGTTCAACAAAACGTGCGCATAGTGAAGCTACATTTACGTCCAGAAGCAAATCATGGTGATGATAAGGGGTGAGAGGACGAGCACAATACAATCATGCGTGAGGCGGGATTCGAACCCGTGATCCTTCGGCCCGAGATCGCTACGACTCAACTGCCTTAGCAATCTCGGCCAGCGGATCTGCGGACAACAGTTGTTGTCTGGAGCTCTTTCAGGCGGTGTGTACACCCCTGCGCTAAAAGGGTGATCCACTGCTGGCGCCGTTTCGACCCCTTTACCCCCACCACCTCCAGCCTTTCGCTGTTACTCGCCCCTCCTCCCGCCACACGGAACTCGCGGCGACAACTCCACAAGAAATGGACAAACAGTCGCAACTTCGTGATTTTGTCAACTCGGCGGCGACGGCAGCGGGGACGGCGACAGGGTGAAAGTTAAAGCGGGGGTGGATCACAATTAAGTTGATTTAGGTTTCGCTGCGCGAAGTACGAAGGCGGGAGAGTGTTGCCAGCTGAAGAACTAGAAAACTGGAGTAGAGAACACATTAGGGTGCTGGTACAGAAGTCTCAAGAGAATAGTTATGACAAACACAATCAGACGTTACTTAACGCTCAACATGGAATCAAGTTTTACACATATTCTTTGAAAAGGTTTATGTTTTCTGTGATTCCCTCAAGATTTATTTACTTACAATTGTATATACGATAATATCGAATGTTACTATCATTAATAAGTCGAATATTATTTGAAAAATTACAGTCAAGACGATGTAAATAGCTTTCAACATAATTTATTTTGATTCCTCATGTCATATTATAATAATAACGTACGTAATGTATAATTGAACGAAAATATTTGGTACAATCCACATGTTTGTGATGTGTGCTTGTGAAAAGGAAAATAAGTGTGGGGCAGATGAGAGAAAATGTTTGATATTATTAGAAAGATAAAATATGTTTACATTACGCTCCCTATAAGGGAATTCCTTATGTTGGTTTATCATAAAATTCAATAGCGGGTTTACTTATCCTTCGGTAAAATATATTTTTATTATCTCAGTTTTGAGAATAAACATTTAATACAAAATGTAATACAGTTATCTCAAAGAATTATTTTCGGAATAAACACTTACTACGAAATATTATGTAGTTACCTCAAAGAGAGAATCATTTTCGGGATTCTAAAATCCTGCACTGTTTGTTTGTGTTCGTTAGAAAAAAGAAGGAATATCCCCACGTAGTACGATGGCAGTACTGGAAGTACGATGGACCTCGCAACGTTTGACAGCGGAACAAAAGAGAAAGGAGACAAGCGAAGCACGGGGGGAGGGGAAGGAGGGGGGAGAGGACGAGGGTGAGTCGGAAGGCCCGAAGCGAAGGGAGAATCGCGGCGGAGCGTGTTCGCCCAAGTCGCGACATTGTTGTGACGTCAGATGACGGCCGACCAACTTTTTGTGCAGCCGGAGGGCGCGACGTCGCCTCTTTCTCTCCGAAGAAACCTCCTCCGGGCGTTGGGTGCGTTTCGCGGGCTGACCCGTGGTGCACGATGTGTGACTCCAGACCAGTGATGGCACATGTTTCCAAAACATCGATACATCGATGTCTCGATGCTTCGCAAAAGAGTTCTAGATGTCGTTCGACGAAAAAACATCGATGTTTAAATAATACTATTTTCCTATCCATTTTTAACTGCAGTACTAAAAGGGATATATTTTATTGTTTGATAACCAGCATTTTAGCAGTTTGTTAATAAAAATTACTATGGAATGTAAAGATAAAAATTAAGAACGTCGTGTTTTGCTACTTTATCCTTTAGCCACTTCCATTCGTACACCATCGAAGTAAAACCACCAAAAATTCCCTCGGATTGCACACGCAAACTGTGCAGCGTGATAAAGAGGATAACGCAAAACAACGTTATTGCTGTGGATTACTGCTACTCTACAACGTGCCTAGAGTCCTTTATTTAAAAAATTAAAAAACATCGATGTTTTTGCAACAAAATATCGATATGAAGAAAACATAAAAGCAAAATATCTATGTTAACATATCAATGTTTCTGATGGAAAACATCGATGTTTTAAAAACGTCGAATTTTCCCCATCGTTACTCCAGACAGTCCCCAGCAGGGTGTCATCCAGTTTACATTTAGTGTAGATTCTTGCGTGAGATACAGAGGCATTTTATAAGTAATGGAGGCTGTGTTACATTTTATAGCACATGTATTAGAATGTTAACCACAATTTAACTTTAAAGCACTTTAAAATGTGCTCTTTTATGTTAATTTCAGACTATCCGAAACAGAAAGACTTAAGGTATTTGAGAAATAAATAAATGGAAATACTTATTTACTATGTCAAAAAGAAAGAGACGTAATTAGTCGAAAACAATTAAAATAAAACTTAATTGTTGATCATTATTGGCAGATATTTCACTCTTTTCTTTGTGTGAAATACAATACTGTTAAGATTTTATTTTTTTCGTAGTTTTTCACAATATTCCGTACTTGTTATTTACACAGTTTTATTTGTGTTTTTAATTTGTGTACTTCGAAAACACTTAGAGACAAGAGATATTGAAACTTTTCTTAGAAATAGGTGTGAGACGTTCAAGCATAAAATTTCGTTCATTTGTAAAAGGGTTATCAGTCCAGAATTATATGACTGAAAGGAATGAAGAGAAACTGGGGAAGATGAATGTAAGGTTTCAGACACACACGAGGACAGAAATGAAGGTGGAAAGATCTCACTATATAAAACAAAACCTATGTTATAAAAAATAAGTACAGTACTTAATTTCTTTTGTCCTGAGCGATTTGTCTAGCGGTGAATCTATATAGGTCGCAGACGCCAGTAAATGGGCACAGGGTGAGAGAGAGTTCAGAACACGTTGAGTGCGGAGCGAACTCTAAGTGAGAGTGAGGTGAGCAAGGAAGAGCAGCGCAAGATTTCAAAGAGAAAGGAGAATGGAGTGAGAGTGGGTGAGAGGGCGTGGTAAGTGTGAGATGTGAGCTGGAGATGAGCGAGGTGACAGGTCAATGAAAGAGTAAACAGTGAGTGAAGGCGGTGCAAAAGGAAGGTGAAGCTCCAGCAAAAGTTGAGTAAGTTCAGAAAGAGGAGTGGTAACAGAAAGATCGGAGTAGCTGAAAGCGTAGTGAGATGAGGTAAAAGTTGAGTAAGTTCGGAGAGAACGAGAATGAGAGTGGGTGAAAGCGTAGCGCGTATTGGTAAAAGTTGAGTAAGAGCGGAGTGATAAAGGGGTGAGTTCTCGATAAATGCTGAATGAAGAGGAGTTAGACCTGGGTTATAGTTGAGTAAAAGACTCCCTTTTTTTTCATTCAAAATAAAAGTAGTATATGACTTAGTGTAAGGATCACAGAACAATTGAACAATTTGAACATATGCACAGAATTCTCTTCTCCCTATAGCACGTCATACGCAGTTTTAACTGTTTTTTTTTATGTAAAGTAAATAAAGACTAGTTGAAAGGGGTGAGAACTGGGAGACTGAACGAAGGGTGAGGACAGCGAAAGAGGGGCGGGAGCGGGAGTGGGGACGTCGGACACGAACCGTCCCAACCACGAGCTGGAAATTGAAGCGTCACCCGCCATCCTGCGCGTCGCGGGTTCGACTCCAGTTCCGTTCATTACGTTTATGGCCGATTTCAATCGGCCGCGAGCGATTGCGGGGCCAGATTGCCGCGAGTGCCGTCAGCCCCGCCCCCAACCCCACCACCGCCCTCGCCGCCGCCCCCACCCCCGCTGCTGCTGCATGCCCCGCGTGCACCCCCGCCCCCGTCACCGCCTGCCCGCCACCGCTGCCCTCCCCCGTCGCCGCCCCCGCTGCTGCTCCCGCCGCTGCTCTCTCTTCCACATCAGTCCCCGCCCCCATCACTGTCTCCCCCGCCGCCGCCCCCCGCTGCTCCCCTCCCCCGCCCCCGCCCTCCCGGCTGCTCGCCGCCCCGCCGCCGCCCCTGGCTCCGCCCTCGCTGCTGCCTCTCCTCCCATCCATCCCGCCCCCGCCGGCCCCCGCTGCTCCCCTCCCCCGTCGCCGGCCCCCCGGCCACTTCCCTCCCCCGCCCCCGCCGCTGCTCTCTCTTTCACATCCACCCCCGCCCCTGTCGCCGCCACCCCTTCCACCGCCCCCCCGCCACCGCTCCTGACGCCGATCCTGCCTCCACCCCCACCGCTCCTCTCTCCTCCACATCCATCCCCGCCCCTGTCTCCGCCTCCACCGCCGCCGCCCCCCACCACCGCTCCTGCCGCCAATCCAGCCTCCACCCCCGCCGCTGCTCTCTCTCTCTCTCTCTTTCTCTCTCTCACTCTCACCCGCGTCCGCTCCCGACCCCGTCGCCGCCACCCTCCCCCGCTCCCGCCCCCTCCACTGCTCTCTCCCTCGCATCCGTCCCCGCTGTCTCTCCCGCCTCTGCCACCACCCCGCCGCTCGTCTCTCCCCTTCCCCCACCACCGCCGCCGAACAAGAGCGTTTTACGGCCGCGAGCGAGGTAGATGTGGCGCGGGGTGGCGCCCTTGCGGAGCGCACGAAAAGGCAGCCAGGGGGTGGCGCAGTAGGCAGCTGACGGGACGAGGCACGTGACGCGATTCAAATGGGGGTCGTTGATTCAGTCGTGGAATTCGGAAGAGGATGTAGAAATGTAACTGAAATTTAAAGATGTTATCGAAAACGTAGCGTTAGCTACTACATAGTGTCCTAGCTGTGGAACTTCTACATCCACGTCTCGTAACATCTAGTACTTTATAGCAGTATGTTTGCAGTATGTATAGTAGTATGTTGTCGTAGTCAATTGTTAAGTATAAGTACATAAATAAGTCAATAAAAATAAATTAACTTAATATTTAAAATAAATGAAATAAATTAAATTAAAATAAAATAAAAATAAAAGGAAACGGTTAAAATAATAAGCACATTAGGGGACGAAAGGAAGTGGGAATCGGAAATGTAAGGGCAGAGGCGTTGGTGCGGACGATCTTCTGTGGTACTGTTTGTTTTCAGGTGCGGAGGAGGCCAAACACTGGAAGGAGAATGCCTGACGCCCGCGCCAAATAAATGAATAGTTTAAAAACAAAAATAGGATGGATTAGCATGTACTCGGCTTCTGAGGGCAGGTTTTCCCCCTTCAGGGGTTTTTTCCTCAGCCGTACCTTATGGTCTCTTTTCCGCGGAATTGATGCGAGGAAAAGACCATTTGGGGTGAATACCAGAATTCGAAAGGTTAGAACGCGGTAGAATGTAGGTATTGTAATGGCTTAAAGGTTATCGGCCTAGCCACTTAGCATCAAGTTTTCTAACGAAAATAAATTTAATTAATATCTAAATTCAATAAATAATAACTTGCTAAGTATACAAGCGTATTTACAAGTTAATGTATTTTTATTAGGTATGCTAATGATAACTTACGGCATGTTCATACAGAAGAATAGCGATAACGTTTTGAATGGTATCATAATTTACTAACCGAGATTGTGATGGAATATACTCAATAAGTTAGTATCTAGTACTTCAATCCGTACCTCTATGTTCGAGCAAGGAATATTATCTCTCCGCTGGCCTCGATACATTCAGCCAGTGTGTCTATAGAGAAGCGATTTCAATCACTCGACGCATTGAAAGAATGCGGCTCAGGAGCTCTGGCGGCTGGAAGCTCCCATCGCCCGCGGACCGGGCACCGACGCGGGAGGGGGCGGGAGGGGGCGGGGCTGGGCGGGGGTGGGGCGAGAGGAGAAGAGCAACGCAGCGCGAAGAGGTTGCAAGAGAACGCCGGAGAGTAAATGAGGAGGCGATGATCGGCCCCCGGCAGGCGCCCTCATTCGCCGGCGGATGAGGCGGGGGATGAGGACGGGGGATGAGGGCGCTGTGGTCCGCTCGCAGGTGTGCCGCTCGCTGCGGAGGACTAATACCTGCCCGGTTCGCTGCGGCGGCGGAGGGGGCGGGGCCGGTGGTTAGCACTCCGTGAACGAACAGGCGGAATTGCACGGGGACAAGAAAAAAGAGGAAGACGGAGAAGGGAAGAGGAAGAAGGAAAGATAGAATCCATCAAAAAATACTTAATACAAGACCGGTGAGAATACGAGGTCCGGAAAATGTACTCTGAGAGCTTTGCGTATTATTTGGGAATGAAATGGTTTGTGGTGGTTGCGATACTGCGGAGAAAGACCAGAAAATCCAGCAAAATAAAGAGTAGGAGAACTGATAGAATTCAGAAGTAACTAATGATGCTAAACCGACATATACTTATGAAAGCAATTTCGTAAATTCAGAGTCGAAAATCGGACATGCGCAATTTTTATCAGAGTACTTTGTTGTACTTCAGAAAAAAATTGCAAAAGTTAATGCCATTTTTAATAAAATAAAGAAAATGGAGTTGAGGCTTCAGATATATTACCATACCTTCAAAATTAAAATAACCATTTCCAATAGAGGAGGCTACAACATCAATCAGACTGATCGAGAAATACCAATTTTGGTTAATATCCTGCTTATTATTCGACACTAAACACGTTTTGTCAGCCACGTTTTCAGTATCAAGGTCCAACAAACGTGATTTCTGACTACATACGTGTTAAGAGATGTTATTTACTACATATACGAACAAGAATTACCCAATGTTTTGGTATCACGAGCCCACAAAACACGTTTTACTGTCAAAAATCTTCTCTTTTTTTGCTGCAGCATTGTCATGATTTTTTATATTAAGTTGAATGCGAAAAAGTGACGACCTTAAAGTAAAAACAAATGGTCAGAAAAAATGAGAGAATTAGAAGAGATTGAGAATGCCTATTTTAATGAAACGATTGACTTTCAAACTGTGTCTGTTTTTCAAATCCGTAAGAGAACAGACCGAAAATAGAAAAAGAAAATAGAAATCGTTAGAAGAGAACATAAATCGAATGAGATAGGATATCAGATGCCGAAAAAGCGGATATTAGATGGCGAAAAACGAGTGAATGTAGAATTGAAAACAGATGAACAGTAGAATAATCAATAACGTTAAATGGTTAATAAGGGATAAGCGAAAGGAGATCCCATTAGGTAACAGAAACAAAATGAAAATAAAAAGAAGAGTTAGAAGAATAAATAAAAGAAGAGAAACTATGAAGCAGAGAGATGCAGACGTACATCCTATTAATACAGTCACAAGTTTCGAACCAGGAAACAAGCTGAAACGTGAACCAGTTGGTAAGCAGGAGTAAGCCCAGCGAAGAAGAAGAAGAAGCACAAGAGACCAAGGCCGAAGCTGCGCCAAGCGGCGGCCGGGTGCAGGTGCGGGAAGGCTGATCTCTTGAAGGGCGGGGAGCCGGCGGTGCGGGGGCAGGTACGAGTAATTTGCGGTGCACCGGCTCAGGCGGCCCGGCCTCCCCCTCCATTCCTCTCTCGCTGCCTCCCCGCCCCGCCCCGCCCCGCCCCGCCCCGCCCGCCACTCCCCACCTAGCGCACGCCTCCGCCTTCGCCGCGCTCCATCACGCCCCGCCACTCCTCCCTCCCTATACGTTCCATCGCCCCCGCCCCACCCGATCTGCCCCAACCCTTTCTGTCCCGTCCCGTTCTATCATTACCGTCCCGCCCCTCCCCGCCCCGCCCCTCCCCGATCCTCCACGCTCCTCCCGCCCCGCTCTACACCTCCCGCCCCGTCATGTCCTGTCCGCCACGTTCCGCCCCTCCCTCCCCGCCCCGTCTCGTCTCTATCCGTTCCACCGTCCCCCGCCCCACCCGATCCGCCCATCCCCGTCCTGTCCCGTCCTTTACCGTCCCGCCCCGCCCCGCCCCGCCCCTCCCGGCCCGCCCCACGCCTCCCGTCCCGTCCCGTCCCTTCCCGCTCTGCACCGCCCCGTCCCGCTCCACCCCACACCCCCCCGCTCCGCTCTCCCCTCCCCGCTCCGCCACTCCCAGCCACGCCCGCCTCCACCTTCACCGCGCACCACCCTGTCCCTCCCTGTTCCTCCCCCTCCCATTCCCCCTCCCGCTCCCCGTCCCTCCCCCGCCTCGCCCCGCGCCGCCCCGTCTTGCCCCGACCCGTACCGTCCCGCCTCGGCTCCCGCCCCACCTCGCCACCGCTTCCGCCGCGCCAGGCTTTTAAACCCGGCGAGATGAAATGCGAGCGGCGCCGCAGGCGAAGCACCAGGCTCCGGAGGGGGCGGGGCGGGGAGGGTGGAGGGGCGGGGGAGGGCTTCCTGGGTCAATAGCGAGGTGCCCGCGGCCAAATAAAGCCTCCCTCGTCACGCCCCTCCTCACCCCTTCCCCCCACTCCGGCACGCCTCTCGGAAGCGGGCAGCTCCGCGACCTGAAGGAGCAAGGAAGGATGCAGCCGCATGCAGGAACCGAAATAAGAAAGAATGGTGCTGGCGCCAGGCGGCAGGAGTGTTTCATCACGAAGCAGAGTGAACCGTAAGAACCGAAAAGGAAACAGCGGCCCATTGCGATGCGAGGTGCATGTCCAACTCAAAGGCGGCCGTGAGTGATGTCGAGGGCCTCGGGAAAGGGTAAAGATGATGGTGTGAGAGGAGTCGAGGTGAGAGAAAATCATCAAAGAGCTTCACAAAAACAGACAGGGGCAGAGTGAAGTAATGGAGCCAGCAATTAAAAGAGCCAGAGTGTAGGGGGACGCGTGAAATACGCGCGAGATGGTGATGTGCCATTACAGGGCCTACAAAAGTAAAGGTCGTGACTAACGAGGACAAAATCACGAACAGGTGTGGAGACGAAAATGTGAATCCTGTAGGTATGAAAGTGGTAAAGATCAGAAGTAGGAGCAAATCAAAATGACGACGGAGCGATTACGAAGGGGAAAAAGGCCTCAAGTCGGACAGAAAGGGATGGTGGGCGGCGAATGTGGAGAGAGCGGTGATGGTGACATGGTGGCAATATTGGTGAGGGCGAGTAAGCGACAGGCAGCGAGAGCTGTGAGGACGGCACGAGAGCTGTAAGGGCGGCTGAAGCGGTGAGGATGGAGAGGATAGCGAGGGCGGTGAGGGCACCAAGGGTGGAGAAGGTGACGGTGGACGACAAGATAGTGAGGGAGGAGGAGGCGTGAAGGTCGGTGACAGAGACGAGGACGGCTGGGATGGTGAGGATGGTGAGGGTGGCAGGGGCGGTGAGGATAGCGAAGGCGACGAGGGCAATTGGGTCGTATATGCAAAATAATTATTAATTTGTAAATATACTACTTATTAAGAAAGGAGGGAAAATATGCAGTCTGTACAAAATAAAATTATGTTTAAATAATTGGTAATTTGGTGTTACATGCACAAAACAAAGCATACTTTCTTACCTCAGAGTAAAAATGTGCATTTGCATTGAAATACGGTCGTTACTTATTACTTCCAGTTCTGAATTTATCAATAAATGAAATAGTTGTTTTCAAGGAGACTTCATAAGAAACTTTCCAGATTCATTTGTGAATTTCGTTGAAAAAAAAAAACATTTAACCACAATAAGTTTTTTCAAAAGAATATTTATTTATATTTAAAATAATGAATGCAATATTCGAATAATAAATGGGAAGAAAATTTGTAATACATATTTTCTATGAAATGATGGAAACTTCTGCGTAATAGTTACACAAATATAAATTATAATAATTCTAAAATCTAAGTCCTGTATATCAATATACTAATACAGTATACAGTATATCAATGCACGTGACAAGAGTTTTTCAGTTACTTTAAATTATCATTTACAATGAACGCAAACTAAAACTTAAGCAACTACATTTTGAACTATGTTGTTCAAATTGCCAAAAAATTAATTAGAACGTTGCAATACAATGAAAAGTCTAAATCTATTTTTTCATAATCTTACAATAATTTTCTTACTCAAAAAATCATCATATTTAATGCAATATTACTATATGATGGATTTATTAGTTATAATTAAAAACAACAATAATAGTATTAATATGATACAACAATATTATAAATAGTTTGACAAATTTAATATCGGTATTTTAACTAATTCAATGGAATTTCAACTTAATTACAAAGAAAAATTATTGCCTCTCGTTATAGGAGTACTCCAAGCTAACATAATTGCTAATGCGGAGTGCGTACTCGAAACTAACAGCCACAAGGGGCTTGAAGCTCGGAAACCCGTCAGCGCAAACAATATCCCAGCATCTCGGGCAGACCAGTTACGGCAACAATGCCTTCACCATACAGGTCCTGGGAACCGTGGTCTTCCTTGCAGGCGTTACGCCGCCTCGACAACTCGTCACAGAAAGCAAGCTGCGCACAAGCCAACCACTCTCGGTGCTCTAACCAAGCTAAATACCAGTTAGCAGAGCAAGCGGAGAGTAGCTCTACAGTGTATTCCCAGAAACACTTCCCGCGCATTCCGGAGACGTGAGCAAATCTCACTTGCACCGGCAATACACATACGGAGCTTCTAACGCAGGGGAACGGGCGGCTGGCGAAGCGACTGCGTCGTCAGTGTGGTAAAGGCCGGGAGAGGAATTTGGGCCGACCACAGAGGCTGTGTCGAATTGCAATGACCAGAGCGGAGATACAGGCGTCAATAGCATTTGGCAAAGCGGTTGAAGCACAGAGAGCAAGGAATATAGGCTGCACTTCATTGATGAAACAAGACGTACTGGAAGCGATCTCACAGAGGACTGCGGGAGCAAGTGAAATTGTGGCGAAATAACAGAAATGAGAAAGAGCTGTTTATATTGATTGATTCTGTGCGCGTCAACTACTCAGGTCATTAGCCTCGTAAGTGTATTACATGCTTTTTCATCAAAAGGTGGTGGTGATCTTCCCCCATCGGATGGCGAGATCCAGCGGCAGCCTACCGAAGACTAGCGGGGTTTCCCCAACCAGGTATCTCCCACCAGAGGGTACCGCGCCAGCCAAGACAAGTTCTACGGCCTCGATCGATCTCCCGGCATGTGTTGTTGTGTAGTGCATGTTAGTGTGTGTGTGTGTGTGTGTGTGTGTGTGTGTGTGTGTGTGTGTGTAAGGGGAGAGGATAGAACAAGGAAGAGGAAGAAAACATCAGTGGCTCATTTGTTAGGCTACTTCTCGCCATTCGCCTGGCGTTGATCGAAGGAAACACGGAAAACTACCGATCAGAGCAGCGGGCCGGTAGAATTCACAGACAGGGGCTGAATTCGACCTAGCTGACAAGCTAGTGTCGAAAATCGTGCCGTCGTCGGGACTCGAACCTAGCACCTCCCAGTCAGGGGCACTGCAGAGACATCAGTTGATTCACTGAGCCATCGCTCCCGGTTTGTATGGAAACGTATGCTTCTACAGCAGATGTGGCGATTGCATGGAAAGGAGAAATGGCTGATAAACCAGGATGGCGTCGAGAGGAGCGGGCAAACAGGGGAGGGGACAAAGCAGCACCAGATCGAGAAGGGACGCAACCGAAAAGGGGCCATGAGACGAGACGAGATTCGAGAGTGGGAAGTTGTGCCGCAGTGCGGTGTGCGGAGAGCAACTGACCGCCCTGCGCGGCGTGACAAATTCAGGACGAACGCGAGTGGGCGCGGACGAGCGAGGACAGGACACGGTTGGGTGGTCATCCACAAATGTGGGTAGACGCGAGCGAGCGTGGGCGGTCGTGGGTGGGCAGGAGCGCTCCCAGTGGGCGTGCCTAATCCCTCATGAAGTGGTTGGCACTTCAAGGTAAGGAAGGCCAATAAAGGCGACTGTGAATGCACGGGAACGGAAGTGTCTGGACTAGGTGCGCGGGTTGGGTGTGATAACCAAACTCGGCAGGGAGGGTGAAGAGGGGTGGGAGGGAGGGGCTTGGAGCGCGTGGACAATGGGGAGGGCGGGGAAGAAGGGGAGGGTGTTGAGGACGGGGAGGAATGGGTTTGTGTTGTGGACGGCGAGGAAAGGGAGGGCATGAAAGGTGCGGAGGGCGTGAAGGATGGCGAGGAGGAAAGGAGGGCGAGAATTGTGAGGCAGGTATGGAAGACGTGGCGGAAGGGGAGGATGTTGAGGACGGGGATTACATGGACGGGAGGTAGAACGGGGAGGGTGGGAAGGCGGAAAGGATGAGGAGGACGGGGAAAGTGGGAAGGTAAGGGAAAACGAGAACGACGGGGAGGAAGGAGAAGACATGGAGGGCGAAATAAAGGGGTGGGTGCTGAAGACGTGGAGGGCAGGTAGAACGAGGATAGTGGGAGGGAGGAGAAGGTGAGGAGGACGGAGAAAGTGGGGAGAAAGGAGAGAAACGGGACGGCAGAGAGGAAACGGAGGGCGTGAGGGAACAGCAGTCGTGGAGAGCGTGAAGAACGGAAGGACGGAGACGTCGTGGTAGTCGTGAAGAGAGTACAGAGCAAGGGGGTGGGGAAGGCGGGGAGGATGAGGATGGGGAGGCAGGGAAGAATCTGGAGAGCTAAGAGGACGAGGAGGGCGGGTAGAAAGGGGAAGCAGGCATGGAGGGCGGGGAGAACGGTAGGACGGAGAGGACGTGATAGCCGTAAAGAGAGTGGAGGGCAAGAGGGTGGGGAAGGCGGGGAGGTGGGAACGGGGTGGGAGGAGAGGGCCTGGAGGGCGAGCAGGTCGAGGAGGAAGGGAAGGACCTGAACGGCGGGTAGGACGGGGTGGGTGAGATGGCGGAGAGACTGAGGAGGACAGAGAACATGGGGAGGAAGGGAAGGGCGCGAGGGAACAGCAGTCGTGTAGAGCGGAGAGAACGGGAGGACAGAGAGGGCGTGGCAGTCATGAAGAGAGCGGAGGAAGGTGGGGAGAGTGGGAGCAAGGAGGCAGGGGAAGCAGGCGTGGCCGGCTGGGAGGCCGTAGCGGGTGCGGGCCATCCCGGGCGGGCGTGGGCGAGCGAGGCAAGTGCTTTGACGGGGGCGGGCGGAGCCCAGGGTCGCGCGGTGTCGCTGCCGGAGCTCCTCGCCCTAATTGGGAGCCGCTCGCCGCAGATCCGATCGCTGTGGCAGGCGGCCCCGGCGCCCGACTCACGCTGCCATTACCCCGCCTTGTTTGGCCTTGAGCAACCCCTCCACGCACAACTACAAACATCTATCGCATATTGGTTCCATACACTCAACGAATATCGTTTCCACTGCCGATAACGGTACAAACCATTCATCGGCGTCAGTGGGGGGGCGGAGAGGTTGAGGAAAGTGGGGAGGAAGAGGAGAAACGAGACGGCGGAAAGGAAGGGGGAGGCATGGAGGGCGGGGAGCAAGGGAAGTGTGTTGAGGATTGGGACGACGTGGACGGCGGGTAGAACGGGGAGACAGGGAGCTCGGACAGGGTGAAGAGGATGGGGAAAGTGGGGAGGAAGTGGAGAAAGGAGATGGTCGGGAGGAAGGGGGAGGCATGGAGGGTGGGGAGCAAGGGAAGTGTGTTGAGGATTGGGAGGACGTGGACGGCGGGTAGAACGGGGAGACAGGGAGGTCGGAGAGGGTGAAGAGGAAGGAGAAAGTGGGGAGGAATGGTCAGATCTCTGCATCCAACCCCTGCATCGTACTCAATATGAGACTAGATACCAATAGCATTGTTTTAAATTCTAGTTTGGCTATCTTCTTTACCGTTCTTTTGTCATCACCAATGACACTCTCTCTCACTGACTCATCTTTATGGCTGCAAAGCATCTTATTTCTTCTCTTCTCTCATTTGCCCAAATTATCATCAGCTTCAACATTTACGAGTGTTTTTCTCACATTATCTCACACAGACACCGAAATACCTACTTACTACTAGTCAAGGCTTATCAACGCCACTAATGTTATCACTGCCTATAGCATTAATGTTGTCAACATTGTCATCGCAATCACTAACAGCTCCTTTCCCACCCAAAACCCCTTATCATCTTTCTCCCACTATTTTCGTCACCAATTTTATAATTGACGATTATTATTCACATTGAACCGCTACCGCCATTTTCTCCTCTACACCACGATTGATTGGTTGTAAGTAATTCAGGGCGCGTCACCTGCTAAGTTCATTACTCCCGTTAGTGCAGTGCATGCTTCTTCCTCAGGAGGTGACGGTGGTCTTCTCTCGCCGCATGGCGATATTCCGCGCCGACCTAATGTCGGTTAGCGAGGATTTCCCCAACCAGATAACCACCTCCAGCGGGGCACGGCCCCAGCCGGGACAAGCTCCAAACTCCCGACCAGTCTTCTGGTAAGTGTGGTCGCGAGCGATTTGTGGCCCGTTTGTTAATGTACTACTCCGGCATTCGCCTGTTGATCGGAGAAACCACGGAAAACTATCGATCAAAGCAGTCGGCCGCGAGAATTCTCCTCCAGACAGCGACTGAATTCGACCTACCTAATAAGGTAGTGTCGAAAATCCTCCCGCCGTCGGAACTTGAATCTAGGACCTCCCGGTCGTAGGCACTACAGTGACATCCGTTGCTGCCCTGAGCCTCCTCCCCCGATCCTCTCCGATCCGGCGTTGCCTCTCGCGGCCGTCGCCAGCGCTGCCGTCGCCGGGCGGGGGTGCGCATTGTACGGCGCACAATCAGCCCCGGCGGCATCGTAAGCTCATTAGGCCGCGTTCGATCGCGTGGGCGGGCGGGCGCGCGCGCGGCGGGGGCGGGGCGGGGCGGGGCGGGGCGTGGGTGGGGGCGGGGCCGCGCGTGGGAAGCGAGTGCTCCGCTGCGGTTGCGGGAGCGCCGCTGCGAGGGAGCGCCTCCGAGATCGCGGATCGGGGGAATGAGTGAGTTGTGTTTCAGAACGAATCGGAGAGAATGAGTCAGTTGTGTTTCAGGGGAATCAGGGTGACTGGTTGAGTTGTGTTTCAGGGGGGGATCGGGGTGAGTGAGTGAGTTGTGTTTCAGGGGAATCAGGGTGAAAGATTGAGTTGTGTTTCAAGGGGGATCGCGGTGAACGAGTGAGTTGTGTTGTAAGGCGGATCGGGTTGAATGAGCGAGTTGTGTTTGAGAGTGAATCGGAGTGATTGAGTTGTGTTTAAAAGGAGGATAGAGGTGAACGAGTGAATTGTGTTTCAGGGAGTATCGGGGTGAATGATTGAGTTATGTTTCCAGAGGAATAGGGGTGAATGAGTGAGTTGTGTTTCAGGGGAATCAGGGTGAATGATTGAGTTGTGTTTCAAGGGGATCGGGTGAACGAGTGAGTTGTGTTGTAGGGCGGATCGGGTTGAATGAGCGAGTTGTGTTTGAGGGCGAATCGGAGTGATTGAGTGAGTTGTGTTTCAAAGGAAGATCGAGGTGAACGAGTGAATTGTGTTTCAGGGAGTATCGGGGTGAGTGATTGAGTTGTGTTTCCAGAGGAATAGGGGTGAATGAGTGAGTTGTGTTTCAGGGGGTGATCGGGGTGAATGAGTGAATTGTGGCTCAGGGCGGTTCGGGGTTAAGGAGTGAGCTATTTTTTCAGGGCAGTTCGGAGTGAATGAGTGTGTTGTGTTTCTGTGGGGATCGGGGTGAATAAGTGAGTTTCATTTTAGAGTGGATCGGGGTAAATGAATGAGTTGTGCCAAACACCGAGGTTATTAGTACCGAAAGTATGGTGTAACTTTTAAACGTAGGAAGTGAAGATGTTTCTCTCTTGTTGAAATATGAGATTCGAAGCAGACCTACACATCTGTGCGCAAGGTTATCTCCTCTTGTATTACCTCCAGTGGGGACACGCCCTAAGCTCTGACACTGATCTCCTGACATGTGGGGCTGTCAAGTACAAATAAGTGTGTGGGGGAGGAAAGGGGCAAGGATAAAGAAGGTAAGATCGCGAGGTCCGTGGCCCATTTGTTACAAGAGTTGCCTGCGGAATATAACTCCAGGATTCGTCTGGTATTAATCAGAGATACCAAGTATAAGAACCTATCAGAGCAGCCAGCCGCTATATTTCTCTTCCATATTGTAATTGAACTCTATCCAACTACGCAGCTAGTGTCGAAAATCATCCGGTGTTGAGATACAAAACGTACCACCTCTTGATCACTAACGCTGCAGTGGCAGAAACCTCGGATTGCGAGGTGAAGGCGTTTCACAGAATGCGCGAGGCAGATATGTCGATGGGTTTCCTTAGGGTAGGCACCCTTGAATCTTCTAGCGTCGCAACTAAACTTCCTCCAGTAGTTATTGCCGATTGCTTTTCCATTAGTTAGCACGACCTAGCATTAGTTAGCACGGCCAAATATGGACTATCATTAGTTAGAACGGCAAATATTACCTAGCATTAGTTCGCACAGTAAATATGGTCTAGCGTTAGCACGGCCAAATATGGTCTAGTATTAGTTTGCACGGCCAATATGGTCTAGTATTAGTTAGCACGGCCAATATGGCCTATCATTAGTTAGCACGGCGAATATGGCCTAGCGTTAGTAAGCACGGCAAATACGTCCTACTTGGGCTACTATAACTGGCGACAAATGCCATTTGTAGGGAGGCATCCGTCTAGCAAGAATATGAACGATATTTTCTCTGTCACATAAGTGAATCCAGATAATATTTATCTTGTTAAACTTAGATAATACTATCCAAATCTTATTCTTTAAAGGTGAAAGGCACATTAATTTCTTTTTATGTACATCTTTGCAACATACTATAACTATTTACTTTGTTTCTGTCTTGACTACGTTGTTCTATACATCGTTATTTTGATTCAAGAACAAAATAATCAGAATTTGCTTCGAAGTTTGGTTCGCGTTCAAATTACATCTGCGAAATTTCTCCTTGGCCACAGCGTGTTTTAAATGCCTTGATGCGCCGGGTCTCAGAATTCCCTTGTTTGTTGGGATTGGCAAATGGAACTCTCCAGGTGGCCTTCTTGTCTAATGATTTCCCTAGAACATTCCCCCAGATTCCTGGTGGCAACCTTGCCTTCTTGACTAATGATTTCCCCAGAACAATAAAAAAGCCAATTCCTTGATCTATATCAAGAGCTAATTGTAAAAGATTGAAACCTTTTGGATTCACTATAATTTTAACAGACTTTTCCCCCAAAATGTCGAGATATTCAATTTTTCATAGATTAGAGTCAAGTATATTAGCCGACTATAAAATTTACTAGCTTCAAAATGGTTGTTTTCAAATCAGTCTTATATTCTGAAAGTGAGAAAGTACGCAAGTTGAGATAAATGTTCTGAACACCATACAATTCTATTAAACTTAAAAACTGTTTAGTGGCACCTCAAGATATCGAATAGCTCTGTAGAAAAAACAATGCCGAGGAATATCTTAAGTTCGTGAGAATTACGACTATTACAACGTGGAAGTGATGTCAAACAGCATGTAAGGAAAGGAGCAAGAATATCAGGGTATTTGAAAGATGTTACACGGACTAAAAATTTCTTAATGTAGGAAGCAAAGTAAAAATTTATAAACCTATGGTAAGACCAATAATAATACACGAAGCAGAAATAAGGTCCGATAACAGAAGAACTCTACTTGATGAGAACATTCAGCTCAATATTGGATGTAACAAGATGGGATAGATTGAAAAACCAAGATATAAGAAATGAATGCGATATAACAGACATAGTAAAATTTATAAGAACAAGAAGAAGAGAATGGAATGAGAACGTTACCAAGTTAGACAGCAAAAGACTAACGAAGATTGCCAGAGATTCAAAACCTTCTGGAAAACATGACCCAGGTAGGCCGAAGAAAAGATGTATACACAGTATGATTTCCACATTTTCTGAATCATACTGATGGTGAAGTACGAAGAAAAAACAGATATAACCTAAATAAATGAAGATGAAGAAGAAGACGAAGAAAAGAAGATAACGTAGAAATTCCTTGAATCATCAATTATAGATTTGTTTGTTGAAAAAGTCGTATATTCAACATTTCACATCATAACATGAAAAACATTTCAGTCAAAAGTCAATCATACGAACATATATTTAAACACTTTATTGATAGTATTCTTTGAAAACATTTTAAAAATGAATAAAATACAATACCAAAATAAAATATTCTCAAGATATATTTAGATTATTATATTTTTAAAATATGGTATTCTCATATGCTATTCTCGTCGCATATACGTACTCACCACTGAACGTTACAATGTTTAGCAAGTTTCTTTTATTTTTTGCCCATCAAAAATCCACAACGAACCTTTTGAAACCCTCTTTTGCGCAGCTCGCCATCTCCTGGCTCCCTCTCAGTCGTCTGTCAATACCGCGAATTCAGGGCGGAATTTTATTAAATCCTGCATCGTATTCCCCGTTGAGATGAAACGCGCCATCCGAAGCCCAGAGAACACACCCGCCTCCGCCTCGAAGGCCGACCGCTCCTTCAGAGCTCACAAAGCACCTCGGCGTGGCCCTCGACACAGATAAGGCTCAAAGCACCCGCTGAGGTGGCTCAGGGCAACTTGTGTCACGACAGTACCTCTGACCGGACCACGGACTGCGCGCGATCTTCCCTTCCACTTCCTTGTCCTATCCTCTCCCCTTACACACACACTTACACTAACATGCACAGAGCTCACAAAGCATCTCGGCGTGGCTCTTGAGACAGACAAGGCTCAAAGCAGGTGGCTCAGGGCAACTCATATCACTACAGAACCTCTGACCGGGAGGTCCTAGGGCTCCACTCACGACGGTGTCAAGATTTCCGAAGCTAGTACCTGGAGCGGTAGCTCAGTGCATCAACTGATGCTACTGCAGCGCCTCTGACCGGGAGGTCCTAGGTTCCCACTCCCCACGGCGGCAGGATTTTCGACACTAGCTTTTCAACTAGGTCGAATCGAGTCACCGTCTGGAGGAGAATTCTAGCGGCCGGCTGCTCTGATCGGTAGTTTTCCGTGGTTTCTCCTATCAACACCAGGCGAATGCCGGAGCAGTACCCTAACAAACGGGCCACGGACCGCGCGCGATCTTCCCTTCCACTTCCTTGTCCTATCCTCTCCCCTTACACACACACTTACACTAACATGCACTACACTGCCACATATTCCGGGTGATCGGTCGGGAGCTTAGAGCTTGTCCCGACTGGGGCGGTGCCCCGCTGGTGGAAGAGTCCTGGTTAGGGGTAAACCCCACTAGCCGACGGTAGGTCGGCGCCGGATCTCGCCATACAGCGGGAGAAGATCACCGCCAACTCCCGCAAAAAAAGCATGCACTATACTAACGGGACTAATGACCAAAGCAGTTAACGCGCCCGGAAACACGAAAAAAATCAATCAAACAACCGAAGCTAGTTATATAACTAGGTCGAATTCAGCTGCTGTCTGGAGGAGAATTCTAGCGGCCAGCAGCTCTGAAGTTTTTCATGGTTTCTCTGATCAATATGAGACGAATGCCGGAGTTGTACTATAACAAATGGCCAAGGACCGCGCGCGATCTTTCCTTCCCATTCCTTTTCATATTCTCACCCCTTGCCCTCTTACACTTATATGCACTACACTACCACACGCGTTGGGAGACCAGGAACTTAGAACTTGTCCCGGTTGGGCCAGTGCCACGCTGGTGGGAGATTCCTGGTTGGGGAAACATTCCGCCCTCCGACGTAGGTCGGCTTCGGAATTCATCATCCAGGGGGGGAATATTACCGCTACCTCCCGCGATAAAAGCATGCACTACACTGATGGAAATAATTACCTTAGCAGATGACGCGCCTGCAACCTCTAATCAATCAAAAAAGACTCAAACTCTTTAGGCAAGCCCCGCGAACCCATTTGCACAACCTAGTGCAACGTAGTGTTCTACCCAGTATCTCGACAATATTCCGTGGTGCAACTGTGGCACCACTCAGCCATCTTCCCTCTTTATTACTTTCAGTTCTACCTAGTGTGAATATTCTTACCACAGTACATTCTTTCAGTGTAATCTTTAACTGAAATAATTCAACTGAAGGAGTCTTCTACTATCCGCGAGAATCAAATTCTCCTCGTCGGTGTTATATGAAAACAATATATTTAGATCAGTTTATTCTGAGTATAATTTTTTTCTTAACGCTTTTAAACGTATAATATTAATTGAAACATATCAATAAGATGTTTTTACTATTACATGCGAGTAAGTAGGAGGTTTTAAACTGAAGAATATATATTTACAATCAAAAACCGCAGAACAAAACGAAACATCACGATAAAATGCACTCAACTTATTAATCATGTGAGTTCACGATTCGAGAAGGTGTTGTGCAGATCATCTCAGGCGGGCTCATCATAGCCAACTTATTTTACATGCTCATGCAAATTTTGTGGCTCATCAAGTCATCTATTTGGTACTTCGAGGGGTATGCTTCATAGTGCAACTGCGGCATTTCTCGAGCTGATTTTCTTCACATTTAGTTCCACCACGTAGTGATATCACTTCTTACATAATTTTCACACAACAGTGCTCTTATGCTCTTAATAAGGACTTTAACTGAAGTGATTCAACTGTCGGAGTCTTTTACTAGGGCCGATTGCTATTCTCTGCGACAGAGGTATGTGAAAACAAACTATTAAGAATAGTTTGGGTAAACACGTTTACTGTTTATCACTTTTAAATAAGTAATGTCAGCTAGTCGGGTATTTACAGAGGTCCCCAAATTATAATAGTAAATATATTTACCTTGACTTAACGGAATATAATGTGTCTTGGGAAACACCTAAAAAGGTAATGGTTTGAAGTGTAACGCCTGTTAATTATACTGGAAATGTATACAGCAGTTAATGATATAACGACGCACGACATACAGTTCGTAAAGAAAATATGATCTCTTCAAACAAATGCGTGGTTTAAAAAAATCAATGCTTATTCGTGCATGATTGCGATTCACGCTACAATAGGAAAGAAAGTCGGAAAATATACGAAATTAATCAGCCTGTGCTTCAATAGACTGCAAGTAACTATCATAAATCCAATAGAAATGTACGATCTAATATAGATAAAAAAAAATGAAAAAAAAGGCTGTACAAACTTGTCGTTCGTTCCCGGTAAAACTACTCCGAAATTCAAAGAAAGGATTAAAAATTGATTTTCAACATGACTCACAACAAACATGTTAATTATGAATATGAATTATGCTTATAAACCATTAGAAACTTGTGCAGACAGTTTATTAACAAGATACATGGTTACAAATATATTTTTGTCCCATTCAGTAACTCCACCTTAATAATTTGGCCACCTCTGTACTAACGAAAAAGGTATATTTACAAGGAATAACCTCAGAAAAAGTGAACATCAAGATGAAAATCACTGAATTGATTCATCGTATGCGCTCACGGATCAGACGTGGTGTTGCGTGAAACAACTGAAGCGTGCTCTCCACCCACACGCCGCTCTCTCTGCACCAGCGATTGCGCAGATTGAACAGGAAGGAGCCTACTTCCACCTCGAGAGCAATGTTTCATGCTGCAATTGCTACTTGTCTAGAGATGGCAAATTTTACCAAAACATCCGATACATCACTAAAGGGTTTTCGATGTCTATGAAAACAACGGCAAAGAAACATCGATGTTTTAAATACAGGCTAATAAACTTGCTAGTCAATTTTAATATCCAACTTTCCCTATAAAATTTTTAATTACAGTAATGTGTAATGTTACTGTGGGACTTCACTGGATTTAGTGGAGTGAGTCTCATTCACGACCTGCCAAAACACTTGAGGGCCATTTCTAACACTACTATCTATTCAGGCAAAGACACACCTACCGATAACATATACTCATAACGCGAGCAGTTCCAAAATTTCCTCTTATTGCACAGACGACATATGCAACGTGGTATTGAGGACGATGCAAAACATCGATATTGCTTTATTAAAAATTTAAAAAATCGATGTTTTTGGAACAAAGTATCGATGTGAAGAAAACATCGAAAGCAAAATGTCGATGTTATTATATCGATGTTTCTGGTGGAAAATATTGACGTTATTTTTGCCATTCCTAGGCTTTCCCCCACTAAAATAGAGTCAGTTCTATTGCATGTGAATATGACATTTTACGTACTTAGCACACTAGAGTGCCTGTTAACGTCAAATTTCATTGCGATTATTTAATTCTCGGGTCTTTACTACTGTAAGAATCTAATTCTCTGAATAATATTTGAAAACAAAAGAAGAAAAACATTTCTTGTTGAGCAGAAATTTTTAGCGCTTAGTGATAATTTCACAAAACACAAATTATTAAACAACAGACAACAAAACTATTTAATCTACAATGTTTACCAGTGTTACTTTGTAATTTTCGTTAAAATTATAATATTATTAAACATTAAAATTAAACAAAACTTACGCGTAAGCTCTACAAATATGCAAGAAGCTCGTGGAGGGTTGAAAGATGAAACTGAAACAAAAATAAAGGAAAAAAATAAGATTGATCAATCAAAGCTACCATCGCATATGGCAATAAAGAAAACAAAATGAAAGGTGCGCTCAGATCATAGAGCTAACGCTCGGGGATGAGACAAGTAGAGGGAGGCTATGTCATTGCCCTAGGAGGGGATTTCGAAGAAGAGATTTCGAGAGGAGGAGATTTCGAGAGGAGGAGATTTCGAGACGAGGAGATTTCGAGACGAGGAGATTTCGAGAGGAGGAGATTTCGAGACGAGGAGATTTCGAGACGAGGAGATTTCGAGACGAGGAGATTTCGAGACGAGGAGATTTCGAGACGAGGAGATTTCGAGACGAGGAGATTTCGAGACGAGGAGATTTCGAGACGAGGAGATTTCGAGACGAGGAGATTTCGAGACGAGGAGATTTCGAGACGAGGGAATTTCAGAACGAGAGATTTCAGAAGACGAGAGATTTCAGACGAGAGTTTGAGACGAGGAGATTTCGAAGACGGAGATTTCGAGACGAGGAGATTTCGAGACGAGGAGATTTCGAGACGAGGAGATTTCGAGACGAGGAGATTTCGAGACGAGGAGATTTCGAGACGAGGAGATTTCGAGACGAGGAGATTTCGAGACGAGGAGATTTCGAGACGAGGAGATTTCGAGACGAGGAGATTTCGAGAGGAGGATCTCCTCCTCTGGAAATCTCCTCCTCTGGAAATCTCCTCCTCTGGAAATCTCCTCCTCTGGAAATCTCCTCCTCTGGAAATCTCCTCCTCTGGAAATCTCCTCCTCTCGAAATCTCCTCCTCTCGAAATCTCCTCCTCTCGAAATCTCCTCCTCTCGAAATCTCCTCCTCTCGAAATCTCCTCCTCTCGAAATCTCCTCCTCTCGAAATCTCCTCCTCTCGAAATCTCCTCCTCTCGAAATCTCCTCCTCTCGAAATCTCCTCCTCTCGAAATCTCCTCCTCTCGAAATCTCCTCCTCTCGAAATCTCCTCCTCTCGAAATCTCCTCCTCTCGAAATCTCCTCCTCTCGAAATCTCCTCCTCGAATCCTCCCTCGAAACCTTCTCGAACATTCCCTCGAAACCTCACTCAAAATCTCCCGCCTACTTGCCCTCGTATCCCCTCTCGTACCCTCTCTCCTCTCACCCTCATGCTCACCTCAAACCCACGCACCACCACCACCTTTCCCTTCTCTTTATATCCGTCTCTCCACACCCCTGCTGCGCTTCGTGCCCCGCCTCACTGCCATTTCTGCTGCGGCTCTGTACTCCAGCACCGCGCCCCCGCCCCACTCCCCGCCCCGCACCCCACCGTAACCCCGCGCTTCCGCCGTCACAGCAACTGTCGAGAGCAGATCCATCAAGCTGCCTATTTCCTTTCGACGGCGTGTCCGAAATTCACTCTAATAAAACCTGTCGCTGATTCCGCCGCGAAGATGGACCGTCTCGTTCACGTGTCAGGAAATCAATCTTCTTCTTCGCCGAACCCTCGATTCATATTTATGGCGCGTTGCCGGGCGCTGTAGCGGCGAGTTTTGGTTACACAAGAATACCAGAGGTAGTTAATCTAACACGCTTTTAAGCATCGAATGCCCGAGAGGCCATAACTCATTTTTAACTGCGCGTTGCTGTTTCATTTCGCGATGCACCCAGAGGGGACGAATAAATGCCAGCCGATTGGAAGAATGAGAAATCCTCAGAGGAAAACACTACCCATTACAGATAAACCCATATCTACGTGTAATAAAGATTTAAATTACTTTTCATTTTCATTCATAACCTAATACAAGTACGTTGACGGACCATAAAGCGTATTTTTTAAAAATATTTTTGAGTGAGATTAATATTATATTATGAAAATCGTCCGTAAAATGTATAGCGTAATGTAATTCGTTCTACATATATATATATATATATATATATATATATATATATATATATATATATATATATATACATACACACACACAATCATGGAGTTCTTTGTGTACTCGCAGATAGAAAGGTTTGTTGTGAATTCTTTACAATATGCCAATTATGTTAAATTGAAGTAATTCTTATCCATTAAAATGTCGCACGGATGGCTTTTGTTGTTCCATGTTTGTAACCTAGTGTCGGTTATAGGAGGTGCAAAAATACATTTCTAGGTTTTGAAGTTTTTCTGTCGAATATATCTTACTTTATGAATATCCTTCGAATTAAAATATATTTCTTGCAAATTACGAGGGAAAAGGTGAAGTTTTGTGAAGTGAGAGTTTTTTCTACTTTGTAAATTTAGAAAACTATGAATGCCCCATGCCACTCCTGAAAAATATTCTACACAGTTCTTCAATTAAGTTTGACAATTGTACTCTCTCTGGAAAGTCAATGAGTAGCTGCTTTGATGGGATTCGCTGAAGCATTGGAAAATCAGTGTTTGAATTGATGCTCAATTCTCTGCTGAGCAAACACAACGCATCAGTCAACAGAACTAATTATCGCTGGTACACAAGGAAAATAATGGAGCATCTGTTAAAACAAAATTAACACTATTTCTATAAATTATATTTATAATTGTATTTGAAAATGTAACATATCTTGTGCAACGTTTGGCCACATTGTATGAAAATGACATTTATTTTCAAAATGTTAAGTACACAGGAATGTGAAAATTTGTTTTTAAAACCGAACACCATAATGCTCTTAAACTTAATGGGAAGGCAAAAAAATATATTGTACTGCACAACATGAAAAATTCTCTTACTAAGGGCCCCTCGATACTATATTTCCAGGGTAATACTATATACGTCAGATAATATTTATCTTCAATACTAAATACTTAAATCCCTTACAGGAATTAAAATAATTTCACTGCACGAGGATTCACTTGAACTTTAGTGATAATAAACTACTGGATAACAAATTAGCCGTACCTAGATCACTATAAATTGTGTGTCGGTCTCTTCTGAACTATCAGTGAGGGACTGACGGCGAATGCTCTCAAATATGACTCCACAGCGGAGCGCTTTCGTGTCACAATTCGCAGAAAGCGACTATGCGTAATCTCAGTATTGGAACTGTTGCCGCGAAACACTGTCTGCCTACAAACAGCAAACACAATGCACCATTTGCTTTTCTGGTTGAAGATTGTTAACCATTATCCCCTCAAGCCCGATCTCACAAACAAATATTTCCACCTCGCCATGCTATCGTCGAAACTCTTGGATGGAAGGCAACTCGAAACTGACGTGAAAGTTCAGCAAGCCTTCTGATTTCTTTGATGTTTGCATCGATGTCTTTGTCTAACGTTGAGACAAATGTTGGGAGAACTAGATTGACTACGATAACAAGTAAAGACTAGTATAATCTTTGGAATATTTTGTGAGTGTAAAGGATCGCTGGATATTGTTTGCATAAGAGTTCTTCTTACCTAGTATCTTTATATTTGACCCTCCTAGAAAGAAACCAAATTGCCATAGTTGTAGAGAAATACAAGCCGACCTGGACGGCCGAGGTGGCTAAGAGGGAGTACAGTCTCAGCGCTTCGGTCCTAAGGGTTGCGGGTTCGAATCCCGCCTTGGGCATGGTCTCTCAAATTATATGTTGTCGCGGAGGTCCTCGCGTTCTTCTGACCCCAGATCGGAGGAAATCACAAGTGTGTTAGTGTCTTGTGTATGGTCGAACCTGCGCCCCATCAGGACGTAAAGGGTAACCGGTTGACAGCTGGAAAAACACCCTAGGAAAAAAATAGAGAAAGACGAAACACTTTGCCTTTGGATTCTATCTCCGTGTAAAATCTAATGCAAAGTGGTGTCAACCTCGCGAGCCCTAGCTGTAGCGGAATATTGGAAAGATGTAGTCAGCTGATACGGCTGCGGCCCGACCAAGTGTCTGCGGGAAGCGAAGGGCTAGGGGCCAGTGAATAGGGGCAGTGTCGGCGGTCACCGCCGCCGGCCATGGGGCAGTGAACAATGAGAGGGGAGGCTACACGGCACGGCCAGCCCGCTATCTGCACTGTCCGGCCCGGGGCGGGCGAGGGCGGGGCCACGACCCGAGTCAAGGGCCGCAACACGCTTCCCCATGCACTGCCCCCCCCCCGCGCCGAGGCACAGCGCGCAGAAATAAACAAGCGGAGGAACTTGCTTTTGAAACCTTGCGGATGCACGGACGCGGAATATTCGTTTTTGTGGACGCTTTTGTCATCGGCATGGTTAGTTGATACCGCGGGTCGTGGTCCTCCAGATCCGAAGTTCTAGCGCGGTCTGGACAATGACGTTGTTTCCTGCATGGAAGTTAGTAATTCTCTGCCTCTGTGAACCGGCATTGTTGCAGTATTTCTCACCAACCTCATCAAAGTGCTTGTGACATTAAACGCATTTGTTCCCTTACTGCAGTCATTCTAAATATCTACTCTCGTTACGAAATGTGATCTACTGCTTTATGAAAACACTCATACCTGACATGTCAAAAGACAAGAAAGATGTAGAATACGTTCAATGTTTGTACTCTCTTTGATACGAAAAATAACATCAAATAACCCACAATATTTTAACAGAAAATATAAAAATTATGACGTTAAGTGTGCAGTGTCAAATATTAAAATCATCAGAGATGAAATTTCCTAACTTTGTCCAAATGAACATTTTACACGACGAAAATTCTTCTAGAATAATATTTAAAAATGGTTTTCTTAGATTCAGGAACTTCTACGGCAATGGTTAACACTCTACCTACTCATATAGTATTCTGATAACACAAGTCATAAATTAATAAAACGAACTGACATACTTTTGTCTGACGTAACAGGAGATATAAATTGTCGATTAGTTAAGATAAACAAATGCTGATAACCCAACAGAATTAGACTATATTATATGTATGATTAAAGACATTTACCGTCCGGTATTTTATTTGTTCTCCAAAAAACAACACTCTCGACTACAATTCTTTGTTGGCTAAATATGGTCTTGAACATGCTATAGTGTACTACATGTCGAATCCATTATCAACCTCATCACAATCATTGAAGATACTGTAATATAATTTTTATAATTCTACGTAAAATATTGTGTCGACTATTCCATTAACAAAATTCATCAAGGCGCCATTCCAGACGTTATTACAAGAAAAAAAATGTCAGCTCACTGATTACAAAAAAATATTTAGTTTGTTTTTAAGTGTGTTTGCAGCCATTAATTACAATGTAAACACAAACTTATCAACGTAATTCTTACATTTTTTAGTGTAATTTTCCACGGTTATCAGTATACTGCAAATAAATGATTTGCACTTTCTTTATTGGTTTTACATCGGCGCAATACTAAATTCATGATATTCACATAAAAATGACAATATTAATGCATTTAAAATATTTACTTTTATACCAATAAAAGGAAACTGAAATATTACTCTATTTTTGAGTACAGCGGACCAAAAAAGTCATTTTAGAAAGTTGCAAAATTATTACAATTTCAATAAAGGGCACGGACATTCGTTACAAAAACATCTACTCCACGTACAGGAATATATCAACTGCATTGTTAGATTTCAACAGAAGAGTAATTTCCATTTTCCGAAGGAACAACTCGCAATTGCGACATTTCAGTGGCTTGAGCGTTGTCCATTACCGACAGGGTATGGTCTTCCCCGTCTAGAGGCATTAGCACACAAAACAGGGACGGGCTGTCGCAACACACTCGCACGCACTCGTTTCGGAGGAAGGGCGAGTCGGCAGCCAGGCGGACCCTAGAAGGAGAAGGGTAGGGACTGTTGGTGGGGGACAGATAGGGGAGTAAGTATTTCGGACGCGTCAAGAACAAGTCCTGTAAGTGTAGTACATGCAATACTCAGAGTGGTGGCGGTGTTCTTCCTCTTCCTGGAACATGAGATCCGACGAGATCAGTATGCGAGATTTTTCTCCCACAAATATCTCCCTAATGAGGTACTGCCCCAGTCTGAAGCGGGGCGTGAGTGGGGCGTGAGAAGGGGCAGGAGTGGGGCGGGAGAGAGGTGGAAACGGAGCGTTAACGAGGTGTGAGCGGGGCGGGGGGGGGGGTGTGAGCGGGGAGTGACCGGGTCGGCAGCGAGGCGGGAGCGCGGCGGGAGCGGGTCGTGACAGGAGCGGAAGTGAGGGAGGAGAGGGGCGGAAAGGGGCGTGAGAGATGCGGGAGCGGGGCGGAAGGGGGCGGAAGGGGAGAGGAAGCGGGGCGTGAGCGTGGCAGGAGTAGGGCGTGAGCGGAGAGGGAGCAGAGCGGAGAGAGCTGGCACAGTGTTGCGCGACGACTCAGAGCTGTGGAGCGGGGCAGGAGCGGACCGGGAGCGTGGCATGAGCGGGACGTACGCGGGACATGTGCGGGACGTGTGCGGGACGTGTGCGGGACGTGGGCGGGAGGGGAGCGGGCAGTGATAGAGGCGTGATCGGGGCGGGGGCGAGGCGGGAGAGGGCCGGAAGCTGGGTGGGAACGGGTCGGGAGCGGGGCGTGACCGAGGCGGAAGCGAGGTGGGAGCGAAGCGGGTGCGAGGCGGGAGATGAACGGGGCAGAAGCAGGGGGAGCGCGGGGAGCAGGGAGGAGCGGGTTGAGTGCAAGACGGGAGTAGTGTGCAAGTGCGGCGTGACAGGGTGGGAGCGGGTCGGAAGCGGGTCAGAAGCGGGTCGGAAGCGGGGAAAGAGCGGGGTGGGAACGATGCGGAGCGGAGCGCGAGCGGGGCGGGAACGGGCTGAGGCCGGAGCCGAGTAAGATGGGCGGAAGCGGGGCGTGAGCGGGGCGGAAAAGGGGTGGAGCGGAACGGAGCGGTGCGTGAGCGGGGCGTGAGCGCGTGAGCGGCTGTACAAGTGGAAAGGGAGCGGGGCGAAAGCGGCGGAAAAGGGGGGAGCGGGCGGGAGCGGGCGGAGCGGGGGCGGAGCGGGGCGGGAAAGCTGGGCGGAGCGGGCGGAGCGGGCGGGAGCGGGGCGGGAGCGGGGCGGGAGCGGGCGGGAGCGGGGCGGGAGCGGGGCGGGAGCGGGGCGGGAGCGTGGCGTGAGCGTGGCGTGAGCGGGGCGCGGCCGGAGCCAACCAGGGCGGGGTGGAAGGGAAGAGCAGCGGGACGGGCGCGTGGCAGGAGCAGGGCGTGAGCAGAGTGGGAGCGGAGCGGAGAGAGCCGGCTCAGTGTTGCGCGACGGCGCCTGCCGAATCGATACGCACCGCGCGCGAGTCCCGCGGTGGACTCCGCATACGCAGCCCCCGCCACGCACCAACCCCGCCTCCCCCGCCCCACCTGCGCCTCCCCGCCTCGCGCCCCGCCGCAGCGATTCGTTACATCCAACTCGCATGGAATCGTTCACCACTGCCCACCTCGGCACTGCCACCAGTTAATGAACTTTCCACATAATGAACTATAATGGAACATCGGATCACATATCCCTTCTATCCATTCTTGTTATTTTTCACAGAAGTTTACACTTTATCATTCGTTTTACATTGCGATTTTCGCAGTTTTCTTTCTCTTTTTGTCGTGAAATGGTTATCTTAGGACCATGTGACCGTATTAGTGTACCTACAGAGGCCTAGTCATATTTGGGGGTAATTGCTCATGACCTTTTGGGGGGAATTTCTATGCTGAATCCATTTTTGATGATGATGGCTGAAGGAACAATTACAGTTATACGAACACCCGCAAACATCCGTGCCCCGGGCGGGACTTGAACCCGGGATCCCTACGGCGCCAAGCAGCACGGCTCTTCAACCTTAGCAATCTCGGCTGTCCCGATCGGCTTTTCTTTCTTGTATTGATGTTTTTCTTTTCAGCAATCTTGTTCACGTATTATTACCTCTTCTTTAAATTTCCTTTCTACGTTTCATATTCTAAACCTCAACGGGAGACAACTTCAGATTACGACAGACATTTAATGACAGCATTCGCCTCCTACGGCATTCGCCTGGTGTTGACCGCAGTAAGCTCGGAGAACTAACGATCAGCGACTGCCGCTAGAATTCTCCTCCACTGATTGATTGATTGATTTTTTCGTGTTTCCGTGCACGTCAACTACTTTGGTTATTAGTCCCGTGAGTGTAGTGCATGTTTCGTCTGGGGATATGGTGGTGATCTTCTCCCGGGAGATGACGAGATCCGGCGCCGACCTACCGTCGGCTAGTGGGGTTTCCCCCTAACCAGGATTCTCCCACCACCGTGGCACCGCCCCAGCCGGGACAGCTCTAAGCTCCCGACCGATCTCCCGGAATGTGTGGTAGTGTAGTGCATGTTAGTGTGTGTGTGTGTGTGTGTGTGTGTAATGGGAGAGGATAGAACATGGAAGAGGAAGGAAAAATCGCGCGTGGTCCTTGGCCCGTTTGGTAGGGTACTATTCCCGCATTCGCCTAGTGTTAATCGGAGAAACCACAGATAAGAGCAGCCAGCCGCCAGAATTCTCATCCATACAGCGACTGAATTCGACCTAGCTGAAAAGCTAGGGTCGAAAACCCTGCCTCCTAGGACCTCCCGGTCCGAGGCACTGCAGTGACATCAGTTGATGCCCTGAGCCACCGCTCCCTATTCCCCGACCGGTCGTTCCCCCCCCCCCCCTTCCCCAACGCATTGGTATTCGCGTCGCGCGTCCGCTCCCCCCCCCCCAACCTTCGCCGGGCGTCGATAGAAGGGCCTCAGCCGCCCGCGGCGAGATTCCAGCGCGAGGCCGCGAGCTCGGAGGCCGCGCCGTGCTTGGCGCGTGCAGGTTCACATCCCCACGTGGCATTTAGCGCCGACAATGGGCCAGCCGCCCTCGCCGGAATGCTGTCACGGTGACCACTCACACAATCAAGGCCGCACATCAACGCGAACTATGCCCGGCGGAATGAACGCGAAAGGTCCGCAGCCTACGCGGATTGACCGCTACGGAAGTTTCGCGTCACGTGTTGCCTCATGAGCACGTTAAAACCTGCGCGGCACGCCACGGCGAGGAATTGGCAGTGTTTAATCGGCGGCGAATTTTGTATCGCAGTCAGACGCGTTTCTTCCGCTGCAGATCGAGTTTCGTGGAAGTAGTCCCGTTTTCGGGAGACTTCGCTCCCCTCTGTGTAGAGTGACCTTACCAACCGTTACCAAACGCTGATTCATAATTAACGCTCCGGTGTGAACGGTCCGGCGGATTCCGCGGCCAAGTCTAACCCGGAACTTCCCGCGCCGCACCCTCTGCGGATCTACCGCGTCGGTCTGTGGGAGCCTTGGTTGCAACACGCATCATGACGCAGCTGTGTTTCTATCGACGATAATGTATTGAAATAAGAGCAGGTTATTCGCATTTCAAATTCGTAGAATTGGCCGCAGGTCACTGCTTGCGTAGGTGTCAAAACTGTGGCGTATCGAAACGGCACACAGATTTGTAGAGTGGAAGAGCAATTTGAAGGAATTCGTTATCACACCCCTGTCACGGCGAGAAACTCAGAAAATCTCGCCCGCCCAGTCCGCACAAACTATGCCCGGCGGAATGATTGCAGCGCGCTCGCCATGTCGCACCTGCGTTTCTGTCGACGCGAATTTATTGGAATACGAGCATAGTATTCGCATTTGAAATGTGGCCGCGGGACACGTAATTGTTTGTAGTTGCGTGTCAAAACCAAGATTCAAAGAGTGGAAGATTCTTGGTTTTGAAGTAATGTTGGAATTCGAGGACTCTGTAACAGCGAGAACTCACAAAATCTCGCCCGCCCGTTCACCACGAACTATGCCTGGCGGAATGATTGCAGCGTGCGCATCATACCGCAGATGTGTTTCAGTCGACGAGAATTTATTGAAATACGAGTAGGTTATTCGCGTTTGAAATTCGTAGGATTGGCCGCCGGACACTGCATTCGTAAATGTTTGTAGTTGCGTATAGAAACAGAGATTTAAATAGTGGGAGATTCTTGGTTTTGAAGTAATGTTGGAATTCGTTATCAAAACCCCTGTCACGGCGAGAACTCACAAAATCTCGCCCGCGCGCTCAGCACGAACTATGCCTGGCCGCATGATTGCAGCGTGCGCATCATGCCGCGCACCTGTGTGTGTGTCGATGAGAATTTATTGAAATACGAGTAGGTTATTCATTTTTGAAATTTTCGAGTCGTGACGGCGGCAGGATTTTCGACACTAGCTTTTCAGCTAGGTCGAATTCAGTCGCTCTCTGGAGGAGAATTCTAGCGGCCGGCTGCTCTGATCGGTAGTTTTCCGTGTTTTTTTCGATCAACCCCAGGCGAATGCCGGAGCAGTACCCTACCAAACGGACCACGGACCGCGCGCGATCTGTCCTTCCTCTTCCTTGACCTATCTTATCCCCTTACACACACACTTACACTAACATGCACTACATTACCACATATTCCGGGAGATCGGTCGGGAGCTTAGAGCTTGTTCCGGCTGGAGCGGTGCCCCGCTGTTGGGAGAGTCCTGGTTAGGGGGAAACTCCACTAGCCGACGGTAGGTTGGCGCCGGATCTCGTCATCCAGCGAAGGAAGGTCACCGCCATCTCCCGCGAACAAACATGCACTACACTTACGGGACTAATGACCAAAGCCGTTGACGCGCCCGGAAACACGAAAAAAATCAATCAATCAAACAAACGTATTTGAAATTCGTTGAAATAACCGCGAGACGCCGGATGCGTACGTGTTTGTAGTTGTGTGTTGAAACAAAGGATTTAACGGCCGGAGTCAATGACTAAGCCAGTGTTTTTAGGCGAATTTGTTTACTACGCTCCGTGAGGTAATGGAGGTTAAGCGAATTCGAGACTCGCGGGTTCTTTGTTGAGTGACTGGCTAGGAACCCTGGGATCAAACGGCGTCGAGCCCCTGGCCGAAGGGATAAAATGCACTGACCGACTGCGACGTGACGAGACTTGTCAAAGAACGTAATGGAGGATTACTCCACAGCGTTGAACGCCCAACAAGGGTTTAAGATACGCATTGCGACAATGACGCAAAAGTAAATTAAAAAAATAGTCGTCTGTGTGGAGGGAGCCGCCGCCCCTGATACTGCATTCAAGGTCTTGTCGCCACTGAAGATATCCACCGTAGTCATAGACAAAACGTTTGGCATTTTCACGCCAACTGTACCACAGCCTACCAACCCTGAAACTCTCTCTGTTAAAGATTCGTAGCGTAGGAGATCCTTGGGTTTGAAGTAATGTTGGAACCCGTTAACCGGACTGCTGTCACAGCGGGGACTCATAAAACCACGCTCAACGCGAACTATGCCCGGGGGAATCACAGGCGTGTGTCATGCCGCACCTGTGTTTCTGTCGTCGAGAATTTATTGAAATAAAAGCAGGTTATTCTCTATTGAAATTCGTAGGATTGGCTGCGGGACACTGCATGCATGTGTCAATACAGTTGCATGGCAAAACAGAGATTCACAGAGTGGTAGATTCTTGGTTTTAAAGTAATGTTGGAATTCGTTTTCAGAACCCTCTCACGGTGAGAACTCATAAAATCCCGCCCGCGCGCTCACCAGGAACAATGTCTGGCCGAATGATTACAGCGCGCGCAGGATGCCGCACCTGTTTGTGTCTACGAGAATTTATTGAAAAACGAGTAGGGTATTCGTATTTGATGTTCGTGGAATTGGCCGCGGGATATCACATACGTAAGTGATTGTAGTTGCACATCGAAACAAAGCTTCGTAGTGTAGGAGATTCTTGGTTTTGAATTAATGTTGTAATTCGTCATCCACTGCTATCAGTTTTCAACCAAATGTAAGAGAAATATCCTTATTTCAAAACATAATAACTTTTACAGTGTTATTTCAACCATTAAATACACTTAATATATTATATACTGTTATATATATATATATATATATATATATATATATATATATATATATATATATACACACGGTCACTTCTATAAATCATGAAGTTTGAACTACATCAAGAACCTTCTTTGACCAATCCTGAAACTTGTAAGCTCTTTTCATCATGAGGTTTTAATAAGAAATCTTGTGACTTTTTTGATCCGCGTTCAATACGAGATCAGACTTTGCGTCAACGTAGATTACATGATAATAAAACTAGAATCATATGAATACTCGTTCATAATCCCTAACAGAAATATTGTTTGTCTTAGGTCCACGCTTCATGTTACAATTACATACAATTGAAAATAAAACCATGTTACTGTGTTTCAGTTCGATCCCCAGTTAAGAAGATTGTCGGGGCCAGCTCTATAGTTGGATCAAAGCCTTCTCCTTTAACGATGGGCAGGTTTGCTAATACTGTGGGGAAGTTTCTCGTTAAAGCAGTCGAGCGAAAATGGCTTCCAACCTCCAGGGAAATTGTCCTTCGTGGGCAAACGCTGATTCGATCTCGAAAGGATATAGTCAGTAGATGACCGTAAAACAGCTTAGTCGAAAGCTTCGTAAGAGAAACAAATGGAGCGTCATCAGAATCGATCGTCCTCTTTTGTTCTTCCATACAAGTGCTTTTCCCTAATGTGCTATGTTCTGATTTAAGGTAAAGATAACGATGCACATCGTCGCATATATTCATGAATTCTGCACACAGTGTTTGTACGAAAATATTGAAAATGAGGCAATATAAGACTCGTAAACATTATTTGTTTCCAATAATTAAAGGGCCAACGAAGGAATAAATAAAACACATTTGCAGCCGTTTTATCCTTCACGTTTTTGAAATGAATATTCCCGTAATATACTACATACACTGCACACTCAAACCAATTTTGAATAAAGTGAAGTCACTTTAGCACGTAAAATACATGTAACAAACATACTTTCTTTTAATTTATATCTCAGACAGAGGAAGAAAAATTAGAATACTCGTGACTACTGTAATTATAATTTACAATGAAACAAGATATTACTTATGAAAAAGGAACCACTAAAAACACGCAATTTATACCTGAAAAACATTGTAAATAACTGTCAATTACATTATAACATTTCAAACGCTGGGAATCATGCTAAACGTGCATTTCAACACTTGAGCACGGCACACGGTTCTGATAAGCAGGAAATGCCACAAAATGTTTCAAAATATTTGCATTTTGATTGCACATCACTCTCATCAATATTTAACAACGAAATACATGCACATTTCGATTATAGAAAAGGTATTTTGGAATTATTCTTCCAGAATGGGTCAACATAAATACTAACAAGCATGTAAGAACTTATGTAACACTAATTCCTTTAATGGAACATTCATTTAGTTTATAAATCCGCTATTCTTCAGATACATAAATCAGTAAACGTTTATTTCTTTTCAATTTCGTTAAACTTATTTACAGAAATGATCTCATTTTCAACATTGCATTATCATTGTTTTGATATGGTTATGGATGCATTGGTTACGTTGAAAAAACCAGTCCTTGAGTAAACGCAGAAATATTTGTTTAGCATCTTAAATGTCCGTCTCGCCTCCTCTTTGAACGACTCTGATTTTGTGGATTCAAAAGGGCGCTTTTGCCATTCACTGGTATGCGCTGTAGAAAGCGTTCTCCCCGCTTTCATCGTCGGGCCCCTCCGTTTCGATCAAATGCCGCTCTCAACAGCGCGATCAGGCAGTTCTACAAATCAGAAGCGGCCTCTTCCGGCACAAGGCGGAGGGCGCAGCTGTGGCGGCGATCTCCGCCTTCCCACCGCCCCACCCCCGCCCCTCCACCCCCGCAACGGCGACCGCAGCCCCGCGCCACGCACTTCCGAAACATGAAGCGATGGGCGGCGAGGGCGACGGCGAGGGTACAGGGCGGCTTGGAAGGCAAGCGTGACGGGTCCGGTGAGGAACTGTGGGTGGTGAAAATGGCAAGGGCAGTGACGGTGTGGACGTGGGAGTAGATGCAAGGATGGAGAAGGTGGAGGGAGGTGTAGGAGGCGAGCGTGACGGGGACGGTGAGGAAGTGTGGGCGACCAACATGGCAAGGGTGGTGAGTGTATTGGGGACGGTGAGGACGTGGGAGTGGATGTGAGGGCGGAAGGGTGGACTGCAAGGCGAGCGTAAAGGGGCTGGTGAGGAAGTGTGGGTGGCGAAAATGGCGAAGGCAGTGAGAACGGTGGAGACGGTGAGGACGTGGGAGTGAATGTGAGGGAGGAGGGGTGGCGTGGGAGACGAGCGTGAAGGGGCCGGTGAGGAAGTGTGGATGGCGAAAATGGCGACGGCGGTGAGGATGGTGGGGATGGTGGGAACGTGGGAGTCGATGGAGAGAGCGGAGGGTTGGCGTAGGAGGCGAGCGTGACGAAGCCGATGAGGAAGTATGGGTGGTGAACATGGCGACCGTAGTGAGAATGGTGAGGACGGTGAGGACGTGAGAGTGAATGTGTGAATGGAGAAGGCAGAAGGGTGGCGTGGGTTGCGAGTGTGACAAGGAAAGGCCGTAAGAAAGTGGGAGAGGCGATTATGGCATGGACGGAGAGGATAATGGGAACGGTAAAGACGTGGGCGAGTGCGGTAAGCATGACGGGGGTGATGGGAAAGTGGGGAGGTGAACATGGTGGTCAGATTAGTGGGGACGGTGAGGTTACGGCACAGTGCGGACTACAGAGAGGTGACGTGGAGGGTAATGGTGGCAAGCTTAGCAGGAAGTGGTGGGGAGGTGGGGGTTGGCGTACATGACAGGGGCAGTGGGGACAATGAGGATGTGGTGGCAAAGTTGGAGATGGAGTAGGAGGAGCGTGCGAGGGGAGTTAGAAAGCGAACGAACGGGGTCTGTGGGGGGGGGGCGAACATGGTGAGGGCAATGAAGGTAGCGAGGGCAGTGAAGATGCGGTGAGAGGGTCGAGCGATGACGTTGGTGTGAGGGCAGCGAGCGTGACGCGGGACGATAGGGAAGCGAGAGTTGGAGAACATGGCGGTGTGGGTAGTGAGGCAGGCAAGGAAGAGGGCTTGGCGAGGGCGGCTGGGCAACACGGGAGGCGAGAGAGGCGAGTGGGGGGTAGAGAAAGGCGCTGGAATGGACGAGTGTGTTGGGGTCAGCGAAAATGGCATGGGCGTGGGTAGTGATGCGCATGAAGATGTGCAGAGCGATTGCGACGGTAAGGTTGGTGGGGAAGGAACGACAAGGGTTAACGACGTCATTAATGTGGGCAACAGGGGTTGCAGAGTGGCTGTCACTACACAGCTGGAAGGCAATGAATGTTGTTACATGGGACGAAGATGGCGAAAGATTATATCTTCAACAGCGGGGGATGTGACATCGGCTCCAGTGTTGGAGATGAGATGAAGGGGGCGTGGTCAAGGATTGCAGGATATTGCTACGCATAAGCTGCATGTGGTAGACAGCACAACATAAATATTTTGACAGCTGATCATTATCACAAAGTAGTAGGAATTGAGAAGAGGATTCTACATCACAAACAAGATAACTGAACAGAATTGATGACTTATTTTACGTGGCGAGACTCAGAACATAAGGCCTGCTCTTCCATCTGACCACACAAATTTTGCAACGAGTCTTTCAGCAACTAGGAGAGAAAGAAGGTATTACTTGGGCGAAGAAAGAGGCAATTTGAATTTAGCTCAGAGGCTTCATTTAGGCTTGAGGATTTTTTACATACAATAAATCTACTAACATGGGACAGCCGGCTTTACTTCCCCTCCGAAGGTCTTTCTCGCCCTTAAAAATCCACAGCATCGATCGGGCGTGAGCCCATTAACTTGGATATAACAGTCCGATTCCCTAACAGTTACACCACCGACATCACAATATCATATTTTGAAATCCATCCAGTGGACAAGAAGATGGGTAACAACACTAAAACTGATCATGTGGTGCAATGCGGGGAAGGCCCTCCAGCAGCAGTGGAAACAGGAAAGAAAGTGAATAGAGGGCGGGCTCGGAGGGGCGTCGTGGGAGCGGCTACTCTGCAAGCAGGGCGCGGCGCGACGGGCGATAAGCTGCCGGACGCCGCATCTCCCGACTACATCAAAGCGGCTGCGCTCCGCTCGCCTCCCCTCCCCACCCCTCCCCCTCGGTGGCCTGCACCAGCGCGCCTGAGGTATGCAGCTCGCGTCGCCACGTCCGCCGCCAGGGCAGCCTCTGAGGCGGCGTACCCCAAGGGCCTGCGCCGGCCCGAGGGACGGGGCGATTAAACCCGCCCCGGAGGCACCCCGCCCGCCCGCGCCCCGCCCCCGCTTTCCGCTCGCCGGCCACGCCGCGCGCCGCCCCGCCCACCCGCTCGCTCGCTCGCCGCCCGCTGGGTCGAAAAATCCGGAAAATGCGAGGGCGAGGCGGACGCCGCCACCGCCGGGGCGATTCCCGACGTCGCTCGTGCAGCTGGAGGGATGCGAGCGGCGACGCGGAAGGCAAGCCGGTGGGGCGGGGCAGGCGGGGTGGGGCAGCGGGGCGGGGCAGGCGGGGCGGGGCAGGGCAGGCGGGGCGGAGCAGGCGGGGTGGGGCGGGGCATGCGTGGCGGGGCGGGCGGGGCGGGTGGGGCGGGGCAGGCGGGACGGGGCGGCGCGGGGCGGGACGGGGCAGGCGGGGCGGGCCGGGGATGGGTGAAGCGAGGCGCGTGTCGGTCTGCAGGGCGTGGCTGGGAGGAAGCAGCTGGGAGCGTACCGGGCAGCGGGCAACGCCTTGACGCTGGTTTCCCGGTCGGCTCTTACGAATGGGGAGAGGGTGAGAAGCAGGGGAGAGCGTGCGATGCTGCGGGCAGGTGGAGACAGATGGGGGGGTGATGACCGCAGGTGTGTGGTAGCGCAGTGGATAGACGGAAGGATGAGCGGGGAACAGGTGGGTGGAGACGGCATGAGCAACGAGGGAGAAGCAGCAGGTAACTGTAGGCGTTGATAGGGTGATCGGAGACGAAACCTTGGTAAGCGGGCGAGCTATAGAGGAAGAGCGTGTGGATAACTAGGAAGCAGCAAGGAGCGTGGAGGGCTCAGGGAGGAGAGAGGAAGCGTGAGAAAAGAGATGAACGCGGCGGGCTGTGAGCAGAGTGAAGCATGGGGAATAGGAAGCAATCGGGAACCTGGCGGCTGTAGTGAGAAGAAGGAAGTAGCAAGGAACGTGGAGGTGTAAGGACGTGGAAGGGGAGGGGAACGTGGAATCAGAAAGGAGACTGGGGTGCGTGTCGAGCTGTGTGGGGAGAGCGAGAGGAGAAGTAGAAATCAGCAAGGAGCGTGCAGGGCTCAGGGAGGCGAGAGGAAGCATGGACATTGAGAGAAAGTAGTGAGGAACGTGTGGACTGTAGTGCGGGACAGCGTAATGAGAAGAAGGAAGCAGTGAGTAGCGTGACGCGACACCGACAAGTGGATGGTTGGTTGATTGTTAGTGATTTCGGACGCTATGCGCTAACTACTAGTGTCATTAGGCCCGAACATGTAGTGCATGTTTTTTTCTCGTTAGATGGCGCTGGTCTTCCCCCATTGGATGGCTAAATACGGCGCCGAACTATCATCAGTTAGTGGAGTTTTCTCTAACCAGGTATCTCCCACTAGCGTGGTACCGCCTCAGCTGGAACAAGCTCTATGCTCCTGACCGGTCTCCCGGAATATGTGGTGTGGTGTATGTTAATGTAAGTGTGTGTAAGGGGAGAGGATAGAACAAGGAAGATGTAGGATAGACATAGGATAGCGCAGTCTGTGACCCGATTCTTAGAGTGCTGCTCCGGCATTCGCCTGGTGTTGGTCGGAAAAACACGGGAAACTACCGATCAGAGCAGTCAACCACTAGAATTCTCCCCCAGACAAGGACTGAACTCGACCTAGCTGAGAAGCTAATGTCGAAAATCCTGCCACCGTCGGGACTGAAACAGAGGGACTGCAGTGTCAACGGTTTATGCCCTGAACCTTCTCTCCCGGCGCGGACAGGTGGAGGCGGAGGCCGTGGGGAAGCAGGTGGGAGTGTGGAGACGGCGTGGGTTGCTGAGAGGAAGCGACCTGCGGGCGCGCGGCTGCGCTTCGGGTGGCAGGCTGGGGGCGGGGCGGGGGAGGGCGGGGGAGGGCGGGGGAGCCCGTGCAGACGTGTGTCGGAATGGGCTTCGCAGAGGCAGGACCGGCTCAACCGCTCGAGACGGCAGCGCCAGTTCTCGGAAAAAGCAAAACATTCCGCTTGACGTGGCTGTCGACGACGGATAGCTTCTGCCTCGTTTTCGGAAGGTTGTGAATTCGTGTCGGTCGAAGGCGAATTTTCTCCTATCTCCCACGCCTGTTGAAATACCATCTGAGAGGAATCGACAGGGAGGAAGGCAACCAAAATTCAAATGCAAAAGAGACAAAATCGTCCATCCTGTACCACGGGTGGAGTTACGTTGAGAATATTTAACATCAAGTAAGTACTGGGTTCATGCATAAACTGAGCCTTGGGAAGTCACGTATTTTTTTTTTTTTTTACATTCCCTGATAATGTTTAAAGTCGGAAGCAAAACGCGTAAGACTAAAGTGCTCCCTCTATTTTTCTTTTATCCAACTTTAACTTGTCCAATTATCTCAACAATGAACCTCCCTCCTTATTACGCGTTTTACATTGCTGTTGCCTTGTAAATGAGGCGGCAATAATAATTTACGTTGAACTCGCTCTAGTTAACAATGAAGGTCGCATTCCTGTCTTCAAAAATTACGCTCCCAACAAAAAAATTACCTGTGACAATATATCCTTCTAGTTTCTTCATATGTAAAATACAATATCGTATTCATTCTTATTCTTTAGAAGAATAATTCAGAATATGAACCATTTTATTTCGCGTAAAAGAAAATACAGCGTTACCATAATAAATGAGAATATATTTTTTGTCTGTGTTTTCAATTTGGTATTGTGAATTTGTAATATCTTGACCACATTTTATCGTGTAGTTGTAACTAATGAAGGTAATTGTGTTACAAATATACTGTATTATCATATGATTATACCATCTTCCTTTCCATGACTGATTTTAAGTTTTATTCTGAGTTTCAATGACCAGCATCGTTAGGAATGTCTGAGTATTTGCTAAATAAGTATTCCTGAAAAACTGCTAAGTTCCCAGGTGGTATGAGAATTCATTACGATATAGTATACTAAAATTCCATTTCCGGCCTGATTTTGAACATATAAATTAATAAAGTGAGGCAAATAGCGAAATTCAATATTGTAACTTCTTTATTTTCTATTTTACCTACAGATCTCTTACAATTCGCAGTCCCTTATTCATGGCATTCCAATTCTCGAATTTTTTTCATTTTCCTCCCGGATTCTTCTGAGAATATTCCACAAATATTTTAAAACCGTATTTACACGCTTTTCCACTGTCTTAATATTTATTTTTCTAGACTCTTATATATTTTCCATGTTCTTTATTATGTAATATAATTATCATTCTAAAAGATTTAAATTTATTTCAGCAGTTTGTATTTATTTTTATATTATTTTGTCAAATAGGATATTCGAGCGTGAAGGTTATGTGCTGTTCGATGTTCATTTGTCTGTCACCGCAGTGACGTAATGTAGCGTACTAAACTTAACCATTAAAATGCATTCTTATAAAAGCGAATTGGTAATTATGCGGTGGATACAATCAAGGTTATTTATAGTGAACGCAAGGGCCAAAGGTCCGAGCCTTGACGCGACTTGAATTCGGGCGAGAGAACCGAGAACTCATGTCTTTGTAAGTAACGTCATGAGGATATGACGATGCATCTTGCCGAATATCTTTGGAGACAAGTCTGTAAATTGAGATAATTTTTTTGCAATGATAGAAGATGCAAATGAGTTGTACCTTGGACATACATAAATAATTCAATTTAATATTTAATATCAGCTTGTCGAATATTTATTAACTCTCTGACAATTCCTGTTTCATAATTCGTACGCTTAAGTTGGCAATATGATTAAAACTATTGGTGGGGATGACGTGTGCGAACAAATGCATATATCACAACTCTCATAACCAAGTCTGCGCTATAATTCCCGTCAAAAATATTCAGCTTTCACTAATTATAAGTCACATTAGAACAACTACGTTAGTTCTGTAAATTTTGTCTCTAAAACACTTTTAAATGGTTCATATTTGCCTAACCATTCTATTTTCATTGCCATGCTGAATTCTTCTGTACAGATCCTAAAGAGGTTTAAAATTATTTTCTTGGTCGCTGTTCCGGCTGTCCATTGTTAATTTTCACAGATCTGGAATTGTTTATGATATAGTATCATGGTTTTAGGTTTTTAACGATTTGTTGGTAAAGCTAGAAACGTTTGTAAAGGATTTTCTTTGCTTTAAAAATGCTACTTAAATATTATGAAATGAATGAATGAAGGATTTCTGTTCAATTTTCTCCCTCACCATCGTTGCCAAAACAATAAACGTTCATACTCTGCTTAAATATTAAAATACGTCTACAAAAAATATCCGACCTCTCCATTTAGATCAAGAAGAACTAACAAGCTTATTCGACAACTATACTTGACTTTAATGAAAACCAATGCATTGTAGTACATATTGTGTATCAGTATCCCCTCATAGCTACAAAATCGTTATTCAAATATATTTATAATGTACAGGTATCATTCATATACTCAAATCACACTTAAAGATAAGTCAATTTGACATCGAAGTCGGTATGTAAGTCGACTTCAGAGTAATCGTAAATCGAAATGTCGATAAACCTACTTACAACGCAGGTAAACTTTCTTCGTAATGTTTTCCGAAGTTCTTGCTTAAATGAACGTTGAATTTGCTATCGAAAATTATGTTTAATGAACGTGAGTACGCCTTTTTTTTAACGATGTTTACCTCCGCGATCAATTTTTCGGTTCCAGGAAATTTTGTGGAGCGGTGAATTCTTACTTCCGATATTGCATCAAAATTCAATTTAAACGACCACACAGTCATGACAGAATTTTTAGTAGTGAACTTCATTTGAAATACAGTTTTCCCATGAATTTATCTATTTCGGAAACATGTGTTTGAGAAACAAAAGTTATCAAGCCAATCCGGAAGTTTCAATGTTCTTGCTATTAGTGAATAATTAAATCAACTTTTGTTAAGTTAGACAAATAAATAGAGCTTTGCAAAGGTCATAATATTAATATAAATGTAAATTATTTACTTATCTTTATTTCAGTATTTGATCGACTAAATAGGAAAATTTCAGTAGATTAACGTAATAAGGAAATTTCTTCACAGACGATTTAAAGAATAATTTACTTCTATATCTTCATGCACAAATGTTACCTCAAATATTAAAATTATGATGTGATAAGATTCATAATTCATAATAGTAAAATCGATCAAAACAAAGTAACAACTGTTTGTTTTTCGGGAGAATATGCTAACGTAACTCGTCGCTTTCTTTCAAGAAAAATATCGAAAGAAAGAATTATTTGATACAGATAAATGAAAGAATACTCACAAAATGAAAGTACATACACTACAGTGAGATGTGTTTACCTCATTCCTAAATTATGAAGCGTTCTTAAAGAAAAATAAATATGCTGCATCAGGAAACATTCTTTAAAATTTCGAAGAACAGAGACAAATATTATACGTATGCAATAATTAGTGATTACGAAGCATAATGAACTAAAAGCGATATTAACAGTATTAACATTCGTTTAAGTGTGCTAAGACGTCAGTAATAGTATTGAATGAACATTGCTATTGGCGACATATTCTGTATTACACTCATTTGAATAAATATTCGTTAAATTTTTTCAACCTTATAAACCTTATCGGGTATTATCCAGAGAGTGAAGAAAAATTTCGAAACTCCCAGCCACACTCAAAAAGTCTTACTCGAGACTCAGAACAAATCATCGCAGGAAGAATTTTCGCAAAGAAAACCATCTGGAGGATAAATTTCCGAGAAAATGAAGAAAAGTCTTTATTGAGATGGCGAAAGAGAGAGACATTCTATTGACGTAGCGAGTGAGAGAGAAGGCGCAAATACTTGCATAACTATTCCGTGGAAGAAGTACGTAATTGGAAAGGGAAGCAAATATCAGCGGGGACATTACATTACCGCTCTGGAAATAGGATATCAAATAAATGAGCAGTTGAAGTAGAAATTGACAGTGGGACCTCCTGTAAGTTCCACGAGGACGCAGTCATGATCACCGGAACTGGTGCAGTTCTCTTGCAGCGGAACTGAATTTCATTTGCCTTCCTTCCCCGTTCGGGGACCCTTGCTAGCATAACTCTGGCAGAAAAGTTTCACATAGTTGAAACTTACAGAAAGATTATTTTAGGTGAAAGTTCCGAAATTATCTTGGGAACCTACTCCGTAAAAACAAGATGTTGCCAGAGGAAAATTGAACTTTTTCACTACGCGCTTTTCCGTAGAAGAATATTTAAAAATGAACCTACGTGGAAGAAAAACATCATTAACGCATATTATTATTATTATTATTATTATTATTATTATTATTATTATTATTATTATTATTATTATTATTATTATTATTATTATTATTATTATTATGATGATTATGATTATTAGTTCTCTAAGTAATATAATTATAATATGTTTGTAATGAACATAATCCTAATCATTTTATTTTAAACATTACTATTCTTATAAGTTTAATGGGTTTATTCAAGACTCATATCTGAATAGTATATATAAATTGTTGATATGTTTTACGTATTATATAGTGCATATTATTAGAGATATAAGGAGTAAATAATTAAATTTTTATATTTTTTACTTCAACATATTATTTGGCATTCATGTTTTCTAATTCCTCTCGGGTACTATACATCAATTTCAACCAATAATCACGCAAGGGCGAGTAACCATATAAAGTAATTTGAATATTTTTGCGCATTATTTTTAGTATGAAAAATTAACAATTTAAGATAAAAAGAGTTATTAAAATGAGACCAACTTAGATTGCTTTATGAACTTCCAAATTGAAGAGGTGGATTCCAAAACCCACTAAGTCTGAAAATGCTTTTTTTTTTTTTCAGCAGAAGAGATTTTTATGTCTTTATATGACAAAGCTGGATTTGAAAAAAAAATAAGTTTTTCAGCTTAATAACGTCTTGACTAAGTACTGTTTGGAAATACTTTATTTCTATTTATATCTTGTTACATTAATTAACTACTTTTAAGCAGGGAAAACTTCGAAATAAAAAATTGACTTAGTTGGTTTTGGAATCTACCTCTTCAATTTGCTTCACTCAACATTTTCTAGATATTTTATTTTTACAGGTCGTTGTTGTACCTACCTAAATGTTAAGACAGTTAGTGCAATTAGATTGAGATACGTTTATCTTAATTCAGTCTCCCTTCTTGTATGAGTTATTAAATTTATTTTATACACAAGAGTGGAAAATAATGATAAAAGAAAAAATAATAAGAACAAATTGTTTCTTTTTAAGGTATACGTCTCAGTATACAGCATTCTTTTACTGATATAATGACAAATGCGAGAACAGAAGACGGTATAACATAAAACACCACGAAATACATTGTAGATCTCTTCTCTTATTTTTCAATTCCACGGCAAGGTGTCAACTTATTACCGTGATAACATACAAAACTACAATGCAAATGTAATGCAATGCAAACTACAATGGAAGTGTAGTTTGTGACGTGATTTCGGACGTTGATCTCCACTATAAGCGTCAAAGGAACTTCAATGGGGACTTCTATCATTTTAAATATATTTTATTAATATTATTAGTGACCGAATAGTTGAAAAGTCGCAAAACCATTAGGAAGTAGCAGAAAAGCAGAAAAAATCTTGTCGAATGCAATGAAAGACGTCAAAGAAGTCAGAAAGGTGTGTGTGAAGTAATTGCTTGTAAAATCAGATAAAATTAATCCTTTTCCAATTTATTGATGTGTTCACGTCCCTTCAGTCACACAATACTAAACCACGCGTATTCAATGCCCTCGTTCCTAAATTCTCGCGCAATGTTCCCCTTTGGTTCTCTGAAATCGATTCATCGGGAGAACGTACGGGGGCACGTTAAAGGATAAGACCAAGTTGTAGAAATAAAGTGCATAAAATAACAGGTAAAAAATAACACAAGATACACCCCCGAGTGCAGACTCTCTTTCGAATTTCTGATTGATTGTTTTTTTCGTGTTTCCGGGCGCGTCAACTGCTCTGGTCATTAGTCCCGTTAGTGTAGTGTATGTTTTTTCTCGGGAGATGGCGGTGACATTCCCCCTCTGGATGGCAAGATCCGGCGCCGACCTACCGTCAGCTAGTGGGGTTTCCCCCTAACTAGGACTCTCCCACCAGCGGGGCACCGCCCCAGCCGGGACAAGCTCTAATCTCCCGACCGGTCTCCCGGAATATGTAGTAGTATGGTGCATGTTAGGTAAGTGTGTGTGTGTAAGGGGCGAGGATTGGACAAGGAAGAGGAAGGACAGGCAGCGCGCGGTCCGTGGCCCGTTTGTTAGGGTACTGCTCCGGCATTCGCCTGGTGTTGATCGGAGAAACCACGAAAAACTACCGATCAGAGCAGCCGGCCGGTGGAATTCTTCTTCAAACATCGATTGAATTCGACCTAGCTGAAAAGCTAGTGTCGAAAATTCTGCCACCGTCATCCCGGCGGCTGCCGGACTCGAACCTGGGACCTCCCGGTCAGAGGCGCTGCAGTGACATCAGTTCATGCACTGAGCTACCGCTCCCGGTTCGAATTTCTGCTGCACGTCTGAAATGGAGACTACTTTCTCATCGCTTACGCTTCACTCAACACAACTCGCGTCTATTCGAGCAATCCCACGAAGGCATTTGCCTCGCATCTAATAGCAGGCCAATCATCCAATCGAAGGCGGAGCTTATGAGTTCGCTGTAGGAGACACGGCGATCGCCGCCTTTGCCTCGGCTCGGCTTGGTTCGCCCCTCCACCCCCCGGCCCTGGTCGTTACGCGCTCGGGGAGACATATTTCGGTGCATTGACCCTGGACTTCGGCCCGATCGCTCCACCTGGCAATTTGCCTGTCGCAATATCTGCCGCCCAGCGTCGCTTTCCCCACTGCTAACCGGTCTCCATCGCCCCGTCCTTCCTACCCACTCCTCCCCTCCTTTCACCACCTCCCACCCTCCCGTGCGGCCGCGTTCTTCAACGAAGGCATCGATCGACCACCGCAGGGAGCGTGCGCAGCCAGACAGCGTTTCTTCGAACCTTTCGATTAACGAGATCCATAAATCGATCTGGTGCACTCTCGACGCACAATTGAGCAATAATTCAAACCAGGAAAGATAAAAATTTTATCTGTGAACTTTTTACTACAAAAAATGTATCAAAAATTTTAATGAATACAAAATATTCCTGAAATTACTGCTTTATAATAATTCAATGAGAACCTCGTTCTGAAAACTACCCCTTTTCAAATTACCCCTTGTTATTCAGACAAATAGAATGAAGTAAACTTGCAGTAAAGAAAAAATATTTGGCACATTGTCACCATGCAGTTTGTGGAATGCCTACAAATGGCGGGATTTTGTCATGTAGCTCCAGGAATATAAAGGGGAATATAAAATATATTACATTTAGAGCGGAAATATAAATGACAACTGACCGCGGAAAATATTATTAGTGTACTTGCGTACATTAGAGAATCCAAAAATGCTTCATAACTTAGATCATTAGTTGCAAAAGAAAATCTCGCCGACAAATACTTTAAAATAATATAAATGTTCAATATTTTTTCATATAACACGATAAAAAATATAAATTCACTTAAACGTTATTTAGATCGTGATCTCTCTAGTATGTTTTCTGATTTTTATAAGTAAAGTGTTGCTAGGTAGCATGACGAAAAATTTACATTTAATTTCTGACTCATCATGTGTTAACTTTGACTGTCTACTGCCACTGCATTTGATGTTGTAATAACGATAGGAGGACAAATCGCCAATTCGTTTCTTATTCTGTTACTAAAGCAATTGAATAATAGCATGGCGACGTAAAAAAGGGCGTTTCATGGATTTAAAAACAACGCCACCTTCATATTAGACACTACAATTCATTACAGTCCGTTTTCTAAAAATAATTCCCTACTAAGCTGCCTTTAAAACACGCGATTGACGTTTTAATTTGTTGTATGAAAATTCTCTCACTAACATATATAGTGCACGACGAAATAATCTCCGCAGTGGTACCAGGGGCTGTTGAGACTCTTAGCAACAGAAATTATGTTGGTAGCACGAACTGCATCTTATAACAAATGAAAACGTAAATTGCGTACTCCCCAGAAACAACAGATGCTGGAACTGTTGTCCTCTTCACTTTTTTTCCAGTGATCTGGGTTGCTACCAACTAAATGCAGATTTTAATGGGAGCTCCTGATTCGTCTCGGTGCGAAGAGATTTTTATGGCACACGTTATAGTGATAAGATCTTGCACAACTTTCGCAAATACACATCATAAATTCCGTGGTTTCTCCGATCAACACCAGGCAAATGCCGGAGTAGTACCCTAATAAACGGGCCACGGACTGCGCGCAATCTTTCCTTCCCCTTCTCCTTGTCCTATCCTCACCCCTTACACACACACTTTCACTAAAATGCACTACACTACCACACATACCGGGAGACCGGTCGGGGTCTTAGAACTTGTCCCGGCTGGGGCGGCGTCGCGCTGGTGGGAGATACCTGGTTGGAGAAAACCTCGTTAGCCGACGGTAGGTTGGTTCCGGATTGGGCCTCCGGCGGAGGAAGACCACCGCCCCTTTCCGAGAAAAAAACACGCACTTCACTTACGGAACTAATTACCATAGTAGTTGACGCGCCCGAAATCACTAACAATCAATCTATTCCACCATAAATTGTGAATGATTAGTATCAAACTATCCATTGAAATTATAAGCCCAAGTTAAGCAGTTGTAGTTAACGTTCTATGCCGGGCTTGGCGGTCTAAGCACTACGACCTTCTCTGAGCCGCAGGGAGTATATCACACAATAAGCCCCACCGCCACGGTTGACGCCGGGGATGCTGAGGGGAAGTTTCTGAAAGCGGCCGGAGCTCCCGACGACGGCCGGTCACGGCGGCGGATTGAATGCAAACACAGCAGCGCGGTCAAACCGCATTGTCTGTGCACGCGGCGATGGTCATGTGGCTGGAGGACATCCAGCGGCGGAACACGGGAGGGGGCGAAAGACAAGAGAGTGGGAGATAAAGGAACTGGTGTGGGACGGGAAAAGGGCAGTGTGTAGTTGAGGGAAACGCGTGGAAGTAAAAAGTGTTATAGCATCCAAATTTACCGTCCTTTTTCTGCATAATTTTCAGTTTGTCTATTAGAGGGCGAGAGCCCTAGTTCGAACTTCGGCTCGGCTTCGGGAGTCACTATTCCTTTATGGTTGGTTGCAGCCACCAGTATGCTATAACTGTAAAAACGTATTCCTATTTATAAACGTATAAAGAGAGAGATGAGAGAGGAGAGAGAAGAGAAAGGAGAGAGGAGAGGGAGGAGAGAGAAGAGAGGAAAGAGAGGAGAGAAATGAGAGAGTGGAGAGGAGAGAGAGTGAGAAAGAGAGAGCGAGAGAGAGCGAAAAAGCGAGAGACAGGCGGACAGAGAGAAAGAGAGAGAGACACACACAGTTTATTTATTCTTTCTTGTTTTCATCTGAACTTTGAAAATAAAGGAGTGTTATAAAAATTCTCTGCGTATGAATACTTATACTGAAAGATCCCTGTTTCCAATGTTAATTCACAACAAATGGACAGCATTGAGAATTAAGACGAGAGTGAGAACAGTTTCTGTAGTGACATGGCTCCTGTACTCGCGGGGAGACACAGACAGCTACGAATTGGCGATAGCGTAAATATGGTGATCCAAATTTTAAGGAATTTTTGTTGAAGAAGCAGTAATTATTTTAACTTGCGCAGAAAAAAATCACACTCTGCTTTTTAAAATATTTCATCGTTTCTTAACTATAATTGTTTAAATGTTTCTCACTATGTTCATATCTCCGTTCCATCAGTACTCATGAATTCAATATAGTATACCATCTACGATAGCTCAGATGGAACATCACAGATTTCGACAATGGCGGAGTTTCGACACACATAGTTATGTCGAATTCAGCCAAAATATCTACGGAATCATAGTGACTACCTGCCCTGATAGGTAATTTTGCGCGGTTGCTCCGTCTTTTTCAATTATAGGTGAATGCCGAAGCAGGGTCGGAGACAAGTGGCCGGAGCAAAGAGCTTGTCTTAGGTTACGGTGGTGTCACACTGAGAGAATTACCTATATAGGGAAAAACCGCAAACGATAAAGATCTTCACTCGATCTCCTGATTCAGAAGATGAACGCAACCTCCAAGATAAACATGCACTACCGTACGGTATTTATATCCTCAGTACTTTACGTCCGGAATAAATAAATACTAAATCGATTTCATTAACCACTTATGATTATAAACCCAGTATTTTCTGCTGCATTGAACTCGACATTCTAACTGAAATGCCGGGAGCGGTAACTCCGTACATCAGCTGATATCATTGAGGCGCCTCTTACTGGGTGATCTTATGTTCGAGACGTGACGGCAGCGGCAAGATTTTCGACACTAGCTTCTCAGCTAGGTCGAATTTAGTCGCTGCCTGCAGGAGAATTTTAGCGGCCGACTGCTCTGATCGGTAGTTTTCCGTGGTTTCTCCGATCAACACCAGGCGAATGCCGGAGCAGTACCCTAAGAAACAGGCTACGGACCGCGCGCGATCTGTCCTTCCTCTTCCTTCTCCTATCCTCTCCCCTTACACACACACTTACACATGCACTACACTACCACATATTTCGGGAGACCGTTCGGGAACCTAGAGCTTGTTCCGGCTGGGGCGGTGCCCCGCTGGTGGGAGAGTCCTGGTTAGAGGGAAACCCCTCTAGCCGGCGGTAGGTCGGCGCCAGATCTCGCCATCCAGCGGGGAAAGATCACCGCCATTTCCCGAGGAAAAACAACGCACTACACTTACGGGAATAACGACTATTATACTTGACGCGCCCGGAATCGCCAACCAACCAACCAATCCAACCGAAACACCAAAAAGCGTGGTATTGATTCCGTCAAAGTCTATTACACAGGTGCAAGATGGCTTGTTAAGTGGCACGACGCGGTCATTGTTAACACGTGTTGCTCGTTTGCGCCTGCAAGTGGCGCTGCGAGCGAGGCGCCGCCGACGGCGGAACAAAGCACGCGCTGATCGCAGCAGCCCGAACGTCCATTCATCAACGCGTCGCTGCCTCGAGGCCGCAGGTGCAGCGCCAGCGCGCCGAGCGGCGAAGCGCCGAACTAAGCAGAAGCGCACTTACGTCTCCGGAAGGTGACGACACATCCAGACAGCTAATGGCTCAATTATTTCATTTCTACTTCGAGATAAAATGAGATGTAATAAATCAATCTATACTAATAAATATATAAATTCAACAACCTGTCGATACCAAAAAAGCAGTGCACGAATAGACACAAATGTTTTTAACAGGCTATTCTGTGGGATTGTTGCAGTGTCCTTGCAGTTTGATAAAGATTAATGCAAAATACACGAGGAAAATAAATAATTAAAATAATATGTTGGAAGATGCAAAACGATCATTATTTTTTGTCTTTGTCCACATTGGTTTCTAATACATTCTACCAGAGGCCAGTAGCGATGCAGCATACGTAGTACCTAACAGATGCGCTAGAAGCCAGTAGTATTGTTTAAAACATTTTTTTCTTATAACACACTGTGAAACAAAATGAAAGAAAATTTTAGTATTTTATCAAAATTTGAAACGATTACATTAAAAATAATAATCTTAAACACTATGGCTTATATAAATTTTATATTTTTCCTCTTTCACAAGGATTGGATTGAAAATGGCTCAGACAGACCCGGATAATCAGCAAGTAATTCACAATCTCTAAAAAGTGTGTATGTTCAGAATAACTGCTCAACGCCTAGGGCTATTTCAACCACGTGAGTGTTTCGTCAACATTTGATTTTTTTTGTAAGGATCAGTAAAGATTTGTAGAACACATTCCCTAATTTTCGAGATCCGAAACTGCCTTGAACTCTTAGTAATGAAATGTTTTTACATTCCTGTTTTCAAGGTATAAACTTAAAATTCAGGAGAGTACCCCCGGACTATTTCATATTAACATATTCATTTGCTATAAATATTAAATATTGTATACTTTTACTGTATTTTCAACAAAATCTATGGATCATTTTTCATATCTTATATTCCAATATCCTTTGAATAATGTAGAGAACAAGAAATGCTCGGAAAGCCACCGAACAAATACAATATCAGGCAAGAACGAACCCTCCAGCTAAGCGAGGAAATGAGCCGCACGGCATAATGCAGAGCAGCCAGCAAGCAGAACACGAGACCTCGCAATGAACAGATCCACAGGTCAATCCCCCGGCGTCGCTGAGAGCGGGGCAAAGCGGTCTCCGAGCCAAAGAGAATCAGGCGCGGGCGATCAGGCGGAGCAGCGGACAGGCGGTCGCGCAGTTGCGCCGACGCGCCGTACCTGTCGTCGGCAGGGAGGGGCAGAAGGTCGCCGCCCCTCGCAAATGACCCAATCTGCATACGGAATGCCTAACGACGCGAGGCCGCGCGCGTCCGGGCTCGGGGGCGCAGTCAGCAGGCGGGGCGCAGGGGTGGGGGTGGGGAAGTCGATTGGGGCTGAGGCTGGGGGAGGTTGGGTTGAAGCGAGGCTGGAGGTGTTTGAGGTGGATTTGGAGTGGGGCTGGATCGCGGCTGCAGCGAGCAAGCTGGAGCGGGGCTGCAGCGGGGCTGCAGCGGGGCTGCAGCGGGGCTGGAGCGGGGCTGGAGTGGGGCTGGAGCGGGGCTGGAGCGGGGCTGGAGCAGGGATGGAGCGGGACTGGGGCAGGGATGGAGCGGGGCTGGGGCGGGGATGGAGCGGGTCTGAAGCGGGTCTGAGTCGGGGCTGCAGGGGGGCTGGGGCGGGACTGAGGTGGGACTGAGGTGGGACTGAGGCGGGGCTGGAGCGGGGCTGGAGAGGGGCTGGAGCGGGGCTGGAGGGCTGGAGCGGGGCTGGAGCGGGGCTGGAGCGGGGCTGGAGCGGGGCTGGAGCGGGGCTGGAGCGGGGCTGGAGCGGGGCTGGAGCGGGGCTGGAGCGGGGCTGGAGCGGGGCTGGAGCGGGGCTGGAGCGGGGCTGGAGCGGGGCTGGAGCGGGGCTGGAGCGGGGCTTGAGCGGGGCTGGAGCGGGGCTGGAGCGGGGCTGGAGCGGGGGCTGAAGCGGGGCTGAAGCGGGACTGAAGCGGGACTGGAGCAGGGCTTGAGTGGGCTGGAGCGAGGCTAGAGCGGGACTAGAGCGGGGCTGAAGCGGGGCAAAGTTTTGGTACGGGATGGGGCGGAGTGGATTGGAGCTGGGACGGGACTGAGGATGGGGAGGTAATGTGGAAGCGAGGTTGGGGCTGATTTGGGTCGGGGCTATGATGGATTTGAAGTGGAACTGGGGCAGCGTTGGGGCGAAGCCGGGGCGGGGATGGAGGCGTTGGGAGCGGAGAAGATCAGTGCGTGACGGAGACGGAGTGAGTATAAGGGAAAGAGGGGCGAGAATTGTTGTAGAGCTCAGAGGGGCGAAACAGAGAGGGAGGGGCAGCGACGGGGAAAGAGCAGTGGAGCGGGTTGGGGCTGCAGCGGGGATGGAGTGGATAGAGACAGACAGGGTGGCGGGGTGAAGCGGAGTAGGATCATGAGCGGGTCAAGGGTGAGCTGAGGTGGGCGGGGCTGACGGCTGGTGATGGAGGGGGAAAAGGAGACAGATGCTAGCCGGGAAAGCAAAGCGCCCTCGAATACCAGCCATCGCACGGCGGTTACGGAGAGGACGCAAATGTGGCGGAAAACGGGTAGGGAGGCGGCGGCAGGCCTCAGGTTCTTGCGTAGAACTGGAAAGTCAACGCGCTTTGAAGCGTTTAGAGCAACTCTCAAGTAAAGATGATATTCATTGCACGGTTAGCCTCTGCGGCAATTAAAATGTCATTCTTTTGTTTGCTTGAGTCATTTGTAAGATTATTTCAAAGTTTGACAAAGGAATTCCTTTCTTTACGTATTCGCTTAGGAGATTCAGTAATGTTAATAATCTCATAAGTATGTCAAAAACGTATTCCGGTAATTGATCATCTTGAAAACACGGGACTTATACGAAGATATTGGAGTAATTTCTTATTGATAAACTACTGATAAAATTACTCCTTCAAGGACAATGTGCATAAACTATGATAACAAAGACTTAGAACACTGCTTCCATTCCTGAAGCACTTTGAGGAAAAGTTCTACATTTTTTAAAATTCCATTCGTAGGAAGCTCAAAAAGAAGAGTTGAGGCGGCAAAGAAACTGTCAGACGCCGCGCCGTCCTCGGCGCCGTCGACTGTTTCGAGAAGGAAGCCGTCTTGGAGACACTCTGCTATCAAGTGGAGCTGACGAAGAATCCCTCTTCTTACGTAATAAAAACTGCTCGGAAATCCGAGCCCGTAAGCTGCTTCAATAGCACCCACGGAAAGCGACGGACGACGCCGCGGCGAAGGCGCGAACAAAAAGCTGCACCTGCTGCCTTCCGGCTTGCTTCACTCCGACCCCCCCCCCCGCCTCAACCGCCCCGCCGCGTTCCCTTCCCCGCCACGCGCCTCCACGCTCAAGCCTGTTCAGGCACGCCCCGCCCCCGCCTCTTCTCGCCCCACGCCCGCCTCGCCCACGTGCCTTCCCCGCCTCGCCCATCCCACTCTGCCCCGCCATTCATATTGATTCCACGGCCAATCCCCCCCCCCACGAGCCTCCACGCTCCACCCTTCCCCGGAACGCCCCGCCGCCTGCCCCGCCTCGTCCCACCCCTCCTCACCTGTCCCGACACGCCACGCCCATCCCACTCTTCCGACTTTCCACGCCACCACCCTTCTCCACCTAGCCCTGCCAGGCCATCTTCCCCTCCACACGCCTCCACGCTACACCCTTCCCCGCAACTCCCCACCCCACCTGCCCCGCCCTGCCACGACCATCCCACTCTGCCGCGCTATTCCACGCTACCCTCATCCCCACCATACCCCGCCACGCCACGCTCCACCCTAGCCCTCCTCTCTCGGTCCTATCTTTCCGTCGCTCTTCTCTTCTTCTTGTGCTCTTAGCTCTCACTTACCTTTTCCGAGGTACCCTGCTTCCCTGCTGTCCCTGACCTTCTCTCCCACTCGGATTTCCGTATGCCCATTCGTTCTTCTCCAATCCGCTTTCTCCCATTCTGATCTTTCCTATTTCACTCTTCCTCGCCTCATGCTCTTCGCTCTCACTCACTCTGTCCATGCTCTTCTCTTCTCCGACTATCCTGCCTCCGCTCATCCTGACTCTGATCTCCTCTCGTCCTTCTTCAACTTGAATTTTCATATCCTCACTTTCCCCTTTCACTCTTCTTCACACCACTCTCTCCCATTCTGATCTATTCTCTCCCGCTCTTCCCCACCTTGCATTCTCCTATCCTAATGTCTCCCACTCACTCTTCTTTTCCCACGTCTCTCCCAACCTGATCTTCTCTATCCCACTTTCACCTCTAAGCGTTTCTTTTAAATTCTGATCAGATCCTCTAATTCTAATTGCTTAGGATCGTAAACAATCATTCTGAGAATTAAATTAATGTTTGGATAAAACAGAAAACTTATCTTTTAGTTCAACATTTAAGCAAAATGAATCAACTCTGCCCTGAAGAAATACAAGATTTTTAACACTTTTAAAATTTTATAAATTAAAGAAAAATTATTTTAAATACAAATATTTTCTGATTAGCTACACAAAAAAAGAATATAATTAATTGAAAAACATTAAAGTTCTTAAAAACATTGGGAAGAAGATAATGAATTCATGAATATCAATATATGATTTATTACAAATATTAAATTAGAAACGGTTGCTTGTTTTGATTAATTAATGTAATGAAATTCTATCGCAAGCCACCGTGAGTAATACGAGTACATCCATCTCAAATATTTAATTAAAATTTTGATAAAAGCTTCAATTAGATACAACAACACTGAATGAACATCATAAACATTCCAGAACCTGCCAACATTTTGTTCCACCACCACCGTATTCACTGTGCTCTTCATCGTTCTTCTCCGGCATTTCGAATCGCCTTACGTAGTTTCTCCGCCTCATCCCTCGCGTTCTCCGCCATGCCGACTTCTCTCGCACATCTCGCACACAAGAGCAAATCGCCGCCATTTCAACCCCGGTGCTGCGAGCGTTGCACGCTGTTCTCCCCTCTTTCCTCCCGTCCGCCCCCGCGTCCACTCACCCGGAGCGCCTCCCCGCCCCAAGACGTCCCCGGAAGCAGTCGCGCCCGCCCCCCGCGCCCGCCCCCGCGCCTCAAGCACCTCCGGCCTGGTCCATTAGCTCCTTTCCGGAGGGCTCGCCCACGGCGGCCGAGTGCCTGGAGAGCTGTTGGCGGCGGCGACGGGCGAGCACGCGGCGGGGGGGGATGTGGGGGTTGGTGCGCTGTATGGGATGGGTGTGCCGCGGTGCGGTGAAGGCGGGAGTAAGGTTCCCACAGACCGGTGCGGTAGATCCGCAGCGAATGCGGCGCGGAAACGTCCGCGTTAGACGCGGCCGCGGAATTCGCGGGACAGTTCACACCGGAGCGTCAATTATGAGACAGCGTTTGGTGACGGTTAGCCAGGTCGCTCGACCCAGAGGAGAGCGAAAGCTCCCGAACACTGGCGGACTTTTACGAAACTAGAGCTGCAGCAGAAGAAATGCATCTGACTGCGTTACAAATTTCACCGCTGATTAAACGTTGACAATCCGTGGCCGCAACGCTCGCCTGCTGCACAGATCTGAACGTGCTTATAAGGCAGACACATGACGCGAAACTTCCGCTGCGGTAAATCCGCGTAGGCGGCGAATTTTCCGCTTCGGTCTGTACGGTGGCGTGGCGGTGTTAGGTACGGCGGTGGAATGGTGCGGTGGTCGTATTGCGACAACGCGGTGGTGTGGTAATGGAACGGCAGAACGGTAGTGCGGAAGTGTGGGACAATGGCGTTGCAGGGCGGTGTGACGTTGTGGTGCGATAGAGGCGATGATAGTGGTGGAGGAGAGTCCATAGGCGATGATGGTTGGTGACGGTAGCAGGGGTGGCAATGGCAATTTGATATAGCACTGATTAGCGTAGCTCTAGTTAGGGCTTGCCCACGGAGGCCGAGTGCCTGGAGAGCTGTTGGCGGCGGCGACGGGCGAGCACGCGGCGGTGGGGGATGTGGGGGTTGGTGCGAGCGCTGTGTGGGATGGGTGTGCCGCGGTGCGGTGAAGGCGGGAGTAAGGTTCCCACAGACCGGCGCGGTAGGTCCGCAGCGAATGGGTCGCGGAAAGGTCCGCGTTAGACGCGGTCGCGGAATTCGCGGGACAGTTCACACCGGAGCGTCAATTATGAGACAGCGTTTATTAACGGTTAGCAAGGTCGCTCGACCCAGAGGAGAGCGAAGGCTCCCGAACACTGGCGGACTTTTACGAAACTAGAGCTGCAGCGGAAGAAATGCGTCTGACCGCGTTGCAAATTTCGCCGCCGATTAAACGCTGCCAATCCGTGGCCGCGACGCTTGCATGCCGCGCAGGTCTGAACGTGCTTATAAGGCAACACGTGACGCGAAACTTCCGCAGCGGCTAATCCGCGTGGCCTGCGAATTTTCCGCTTCGGTCTGTACGGTGGCGTGGCGGTGTCAGGTACGGCGATGGAGTGGTGCGGTGGTCGTATGGCGACAACGTGGAGGTGTGGCAGTGGAGCGGCAGAACGGTAGTGCGGAAGTGTGAGACAATGGTGTCGGCGTTGCAGGGCGGTGTAGCGCCGTGGTGCGATAGAGGTGATGATAGTGGTGGAGAAGAGTCCATTGGCGGTGATTGATTGATTGATTGATTGATTTTTCGTGTTTCCGGGAGCGTAAACAGCTTTAGTCATTAGTCCCGTAAGTGTAATGCATGTTTTTTTCGGGATGGCGGTGATATTCCCCCGCTGGATGGCGAGATTCGGCGCCGATCTACCGCCGGCTAGTGGAGTTTCCCCCTAACCAGGACTCTCCCACCAGCGGGGCACCACCCCAGCCGGGACTAGTTCTAAGTCCCCGATCGGTCTCCCGGCATGTGTGGTAGTGTAGTGTATGTGTGTAAGGGGCGAGGATAGGACAAGGAAGAGAAAGGAAAGATTGCGCGCGATCCGTTGCCCGTTTGTTAGGGTACTGCTCTGGCATTCGCCTGGTGTTCATCGGGTAAACCACGGAAAACTACCGATCAGAGCAGCCGACCTCTAGAATTCCCCTCCAGACAGCGACTGAATTCGACCTAGCTGAAAAGCTAGTGTCGAAAATCCTGCCGCCGTCATTGGCGGTGATGGTTGGTGCCGCTAGCAGAGGTGGCGATGGCAATTGATATATCTCTGATTGCAGTAGAAGCTGTGGCACCTCTAGTTAGTGCTCGCCCATACGTGTCCGTGTGCGGCGGCGGCGGCGGACACCAGGACAAGCGCATACACGCCGCTGTGGGGGATGTGAGGGTTAGTGGGAGCGCGCTGTGGGAAGGGCGTGCCGCGGTGCTGTGGTGGGATTAAAGCAGAGGTGCAGTGGAGTGACGTTTCAGGTTCGGCGGTGAAGTGATGCGGTGGTGTTGTGGTGCGACAACGCGGTGGTGGAGCAGTGAATCGGCAGAGCAGGCAGATTGCAGGGCGATGTGGCGTCGTGGTGCGATACAGTGGTGATCACAAAATTTTGAAAATGTGCACACAATTCATTTTTCCTCATAACACGTCATACGCAGTTTGAACTGTTTTTTGACGTAAAATAAATTTTAAAAAAATAAATAAAAATACAAGCGATGATACTTGTGGAGGAGCGTCCATTGACGGTGATGATTTTTTATGGTAGCAGAGGTGGAATGGAAATTGATACGGCTGTGATGGTGGTAGAAGCGGCGACTGCCTGATTCAGAGCAGCCGGCCGGTAGAACTCTCCTCCAGACAACGACTGAATTCGATCTATCTAGCTAGAGTATAAAATCCTGCAACCGTCGGGACTCGAACCTAGGACATTTCGCTTAGTGTCGTTGCAGAATTGATGGTAAGGTTGGGTCTGAGCTAAACTGAACTTTAATGTGGGAGAGAAGGCAAAGACGGCTTTGCGGAGAGAAGGCGCGAAAGCTTTACCAAAGAAGACTGCACTACGAATGCAGGGAAGGGCGTAAGTGACTATAGAGTTCATGGCAGAGGTAAGGGCGAATGTGAGAGCGGAAGGGTCGTTGCAGTGGACAGAAAAGAAGTGCGAGGTTGTCAAGGGCGAGGGTGAAGCGAAGGTGAGTGAAGTCGGGATGAAGAGGGAAGGCAGCGAGAACTCATGCCTCAGAAGATGAGGGACAAGAGCAGGCAGGGGACTTACCATACACCAGGTCAGGGGGTTAGTTGCAGCTACCGATGTCACTCCGGTGTCTCTGACCGGAAGGTCCTAGGATCGAGTCCCGACAGTGGCAAGATTTTCCACATTAGCTTGTCAGCTAGGTCGAATTCAGTCGCTGTCTGGAGGAGAATTCTAGATGCTCTAATCGCTAGTTCTCCATGATTTCTCCGCTCAACACCAGGCGAATGCAGGAGCAGTACCCTAACAAACGGGCTATGGACTGCGAGCGATCTTTCCTCCCTCTTCCTTGTCCTATACTCACCTCTTACATACACACTTACACTAATATGTACTACAATACCACACAAGGCGGAAGACCGGTCGGGAGCTTAGAGCTTGTTCCGGCTGGGGTGGTACCCCGCTGGTGGGTCGGCGCCAGATCTCGCCATCCAGCAGGGGAAGCTCACCACCCCTCATTAAGAAAAAGCATGCACTACAGTTACGGGACTAATGCCCACTGTAGCTGACGTTCCCAAAATCACTAACAACGAACGAACCAAGCAACCTCACCATAGAACAGAAGGTTGAATGAGACTGAGGGGAAGCAGGAGGCGCGCGGAAAAGGAAGTTCAGGAACGAGGAGCAAGCGGGAAATGGCGGGGTGGTAGTGGGGCAGTGGTCGACTAAAAGTAATACGACGGGGCACCAGGAACGTGGACCGAAAGAGTGACAAAGCCAGAAGTGAGAGGACGATCATCGAGGTAGGACGGAATAGAGAAATGAGAGGGGGATTTCGAGGCGGCGGCAGCAGGGCGTTTTTCGAGCAGGCGGAGGGCAGATATTGCCCGAGGGCCGGCAGGGGACGGAGCGGAAGCGGCAGCCGTGAGGGAGCGGTGAAGGCGGAGGATGTCCGGACGCGGAGAGACACCGGGGAATGGCGGGGATGTCGCGGGGCGGTTGTCAACCAAAAGTGTTAGGGTGTGGCACTAGCTACGACGATCAAAAGAGGTGGAGGAGGCAGGACGGAATCGAGAAGGAAGCGGGCGATTGGGGAGCAGTAGCTGGTAGCTTTTCGAGCAGGCTTGGGTGGGTACAGCGCAGAGGATGTCAGGAAACAGAGCGAAAGCGGCAGTCGTGAGGGAGCGATGAATTCGTTGGATGTCCGGACAGGTAGGGGAAGAGGGGAATGGCAGACTGGTAGCGGGGAGATCATTGTGCAAACGGTGTGCAAGTGGGGGGACACCGACGGCTGGAGAGAGAGAGAGAGAGAGAGAGAGAGAGAGAGAGAGTGCCGCAGTGAGAGAGTGGTTGTGGGGGCGTTGTGTCTGGATTGCGGAGCAGTTGCAAGGAGGTAGCCAAGAAGGCGATGGATGAGTGAAGCACGGAAGATGACACAGAAGGAGCAGATGCTGCAGCCTTGAAGATTGGCGAAGGCGACACGGAACAGTGTGGGCCAAGGCGGGGTGAGGCGGAATATGGGAGGTAAGGCGGGGTGAAACTGGCGATGTGGGGTGTGATGGTGAGGTGGGGAGATGCGGGGCGAGACGGTGTTTGGCAGGGCAAGGCACGGTGTGGCAGGGTGGGGCGGAGCGAGGTATACCAATGCATGGCAAGCAGGGTTGAAGTGGGGGGATGTGGGTATAGGTGGTCCGTTGCAATACGAGGCAGGGCGAAATAGGTGGCGTGCGTGGGTGCAGAATAGAATCGTGTATGGAGCGGGCCAGGGCGCGGCGGTAGCAGGAAAAGTGTCAAGATATTTAGGAGGGTAGAACGCCTGCGAACGACGGGAGAGAAAGGAAGTGGCAACCTAAAAAGTAGAGACGGAGCATGAGCAGGCGTGTGGGTTCAGAATTGGAGATAAAGTGGGGATACCAAGGTAGTAGGGGGTGAGCTGTCGTGTAGCCGGACGCGCCAAGAGCAAAATTGTGGTGGGACTGGGAGATGGTATGCGGGAGTGCGGAATTTAGGAATGGGTGGGGGAAGCGGGGTAGAAGTGGGGAAGACAGTCCTGTATGCTGGCGACGGGTGAGAGAGCAGAAGCAGCTGCTGCGAGGGTGTCGGTAGTTTCGTGCTGGAGCGAGGCGGGGCGAGGGGAGGCAGGTCTATTTGGGGCTGGGCGGGGCGGGACGAAGCAGGGGCAGGGACCGGGGCAAGAGCGAGGGCGGGGCAGGACGGGGGCGGGGCGAAGGGAGACTTGCAGATTCGGGGCTGGGGTGGAGCCGGGCAGGGACCGGGGCAAGGCCGGGGGCGGGGTGAGGTGATGCTGGCGGATTTGGGGCTGAGGCGGGGTTGAGAGATTCGAGGCTGAGGAGGGGTGGGCCGAGCAGGGGCAGTGGCAAAGGTGGGGGCGGAGCAGGACGGGGCGGGGAAGGACGGGGCGGGGCAGGACGGGGGTGAGGCAGGATGGGGCAGAGCAAGGGGAGTCTGGTGTATTCGGGGCTGGGGCGTGGCGGGGTCGGGCAGTGGCCGGGGCAAGGGCGACAATTGGGTAGGGCGGGGCAGGAAGAGAAGAGACTCTCGGATTCGGGGCCGGGGCGGGGCGGGGCCATCAGGGGCCGTGGCAAAGGCGGGGCCGGGGCCGGGCGGTGGCGGTGTGAGGGGAAGCTGGCGGATCCGGAGCCGGGGCGGGGCAGGGACGGGGCGAGGGCTTGGTGGGCCAGGGCCGTGGCGGGGCGAGGGGAGGCAGGCGGAAGCGGGACCGGGGCGGGGCCGGCGAGGCGGGGGCGTGCCGGGGCGAGAGGGGGCTGGCGGATCCGGAGCCGGGGCGGGGCGGGGACGGGGCGAGGGCCTGGTGGGCCAGGGCGGGGGCGGGGCGAGGGGAGGCTGGCGGAAGCGGGACCGGGGAGGTCCGGGGCGGGGCCGGCGAGGCGGGGACGTGCCGGGGTGAGAGGGGGCTGGCGGATCCGGAGCCGGGGCGGGGCGGGGACGGGGCGAGGGCGTGGTGGGCCAGGGCCGTGGCGGGGCGAGGGGAGGCAGGGGGAAGCGGGACCGGGGCGGAGCGGGGCGGGGCGGCGAGGCGGGGGCGAACCGTGTCGAGAGGGGGCTGGCGGATCCGGAGCCGGGGCGGGGCGGGGACGGGGCGAGGGCGTGTTGGGCCAGGGCCGTGGCGGGGCGAGGGCAGGCTGGCGGAAGCGGGACCGGGACGGGGCCGGCGAGGCGGGGGCGTGCCGGGGCGAGAGGGGGCTGGCGGATCCGGAGCCGGGGCGGGGCGGGGACGGGGCGAGGGCGTGGTGGGCCAGGGCCGTGGCGGGGCGAGGGCAGGCTGGGGGAAGCGGGACCGGGGCGGAGCGGGAAGAAGCAGCGGCGGGCAGGGGCGTGCCAGAGCGAGAGGGGGCGAGAGGGGGCTGGCGGGCGCGGGGGCGGCATCTGCGCTCGACGTGCCCTTGCGACGCGCCCGCCCTCTGCGCGCGCGGAATGGCTAACTGCGCGAGGGCAGAGGCTGCGCGCTCCAGATCTAATCTTTATTCGCCGCAGGATGAGGCTGCGGGTCAACAAAGACGTGTATCTGCGCCCCGCCGAGGGGGCCAAATCAGGCTGTTGGCTGCGTGGCCCTAAGGTCTTCGGAATCTTTATTTGTTTGCTTGGGCGCCTTACGTACACTACGGGGCCATTGCCTCAAAGAAAATACACTACTAAAAATAGAACGTATTTTGTTACCGCTGTAGATTTTTTGATAGCTTTTGTTCCGTGTAATACACGAGAAGAAAAAATACATACGTTTTATGATGTTGGAAACTTATACCTACTAATAGGTTGTGGTTGTTCAAAGCACCGTTGAAATGCATCTGGATTCAAAGTATTTACTTTGAGTACGAGGAGGTGTCTCAGTATCCCCATTAATTAATTTTCTATTTAATAAATGTCTAAAGCAAAGCCATAGTACTTAATCTATAAACATTATTATTACATCAGATTTGAAATAATCTTAACTGTGAAAGTTCTGTAGCAATATTTGACAAATATAACTTTCAATGTTAAACAATGTTCAATAACATTCCCCCAATTAAATCAAATATAGGAAAAATATCTTATTTATTTCTTTATCCCATTAAAAATTACTAGATTTATGACATGATCCATAAGATTCTAAATTTTAAATTTATTTTAAACAGGATGTTTCTTTCATATTATTACAGTACCAAACAGCAATAAAACTATCTTCACTGTACAGTAACATTAACTTCGATCAATATCCTATAGCTCAATGGTGAGCTCGATATGATTCTCAACATGTAATCTATCGGTATGTCAATTCCAACTAAAGAAGCATATAATTGTGAGCTTCCAAATAATATTAGCTGCTAGCTATTTTTATAGATTCAACATACCCATCATAAGAAAGATTTTTCAATTTTATTTTAAGATTATTTTATATCAAGATTATTCAATATTCCGGTATTTAATTTTCGGTTTGTTCTGTAGTATTCCAACATTGACGCAATAACAAACACTCCCTGTACAAAAATCTGCATTTATCGTTCCTATAATCACGAATCCTCGAGGATTAAATCACATTATCTACAGCAGAAGCTGTATTTAATTAATATAATTTTAATGGAATTTGTCATATGCGTTACTTATCACTTCATCAAAGCATCACAATCGCTTCGTACGAGCTAGTCCTCACCCTCCTGCTGCATTAACGAGGACGCATCGAGGGTTGGCAAATGCGGATTTAAAATGTTACGCGTCTTCCGAAACTTACGTTCCCGCAACAGGGTATGCGCATGAAGTGCCCGCGATCGTTTGTGACGCAAATAACTAAATCACCTGCAGCTGCAGTACCACTCATCAAACATAGCTGACTGTTGGCCTCTCTCTGGAGGTAGTTAAAACAATAAATTCTCAAGTTCTAGACGTAAAACAAGTATATTGCTCATAAATTCATTCATCAGGGATCAATCGGCAATTTTACCTTCTTCTTTTTCACTTAAGAATCGCCTTCTGAAGTTTCGCTACTATATTAGGTTTATCTAATCTTTCCAGAAGTCGCTGCTATTTTGGTATTTCTAATTGATATGAAAAAGATATTTCAGAGGCATACGTAATATTATTATTATTGTTATCTTCAATTATATATATTATATTATATTATTGTTATTATTATTAATATTGTTATTCTTATTGTAATTATTGTTATTTAACTGCCACCGGGTCATACCCAACGCAGTTCAAATAAATGTATGTATTTATACACTCAGGCGTCTATTCTCTAGCGAACTCAACCCAGTTCTCCTCTAAATAACCTCGTGTCCACGATTCGTATCGATTCTTCCTCCAATTACTCTTCTTTACGAGTTACACCATCTTCCTACAAATTTATACTTTCAGTTCGTAATGTAAAAGAAACTTGGAGTAACGGTAGCCCCTAATGACGAAAGGCCACGTGTTTTGGAGGAAGCTGGTAACTGATTATTCGAAAAAAAGGAAAACGTCTCCGGGTGAACACGTGTTCTGAGAGAGGAGGCACAGTCAGTGCGAAGGGCAAATCTATCGCGGAGTGTTTCTTGTTGAAATCCGGTCTGGGCATTTTTTTTTCTGTTTGGTTATAATATTCCTAAATGAAATTTATTCATTTTTATACTGTCGTTATTTCTTTAATTTTACATTTTTAATTTTTTTAAACTAATACTAATTATTTTTATAGATAACGAAAAATCATATTCTGAATTAATTTTAAGGTTTGTACAACCATACAAATAACGTTGAAAGACGCCGGATTTCTTCCTTATTTTTTTTCAAAATGTGTGGCTTTTGTGATATAAATATGATTACGTGAACTGGGCGTGAAGGAATATCTTTATAACCAGTCTACCTGCTATGAATGACTCATTGTTAGCTCTAATTCAATTTCGTACAATTTTGAATATCTTTCTCTCTACGGTAAAAAATAAGAATTTTTAGAATTCATGTTTCAAGTATTTGAGGAGCAAATGGGCATATAGCGCTGGATCGACTACCATTTATCATGCACTTTGTGGTTGAAATTAAAGGTGAAGTCAGTTTCAAAACATGTTTGTTGTTTCAGAGTACATATGCACACATATACATGTTCCACAAATACTACAGTCTAAAGCGAACTGAATCCTTTAGCTCTTCAAACACAGGCGTTACGGCATTTCCGCCCAGCCACCTCCTCTATCCAGGTCAGCTACACTTCTTCCTAGCTTTTTTTTTTGCAATGCGCGCCTTCCGATCCATTTGGAACCAGCAGTGTGCGGCGCGGAGCGTGACGGGGTGGGGCGTGGAGGGACGGGGGCGGCTGGGGGCGGGGAGGGGCGAGGCGAGAGACGAGCGAGGCCTGAAGAATTCACGAGGTGAATCCTGCAGCCTCCGCCGCGAGCGCCACTTAATCATTGACGAGGCGCTTTCCGCCACCCCACTCCGCCCCCCCCCCCCCCCCCCCCCCCCCCCCCCCCCGCTCCGCGCCCCGCACTGGCCGCGCCAGATTTCCGCGCGCTGTCGGCCGTGAGCCGCTCTGACGTCACATCCGGAGATCGCTCTTCCGCGAGCAGGCCGTGCCTTCCAATCTGTTGCTATCAAAGGCAAGCAATTTCCTTGTGAAAGTATTTCATATTTTGCTCCTGTATAAAATATATTATTAACAATAAAATATGATGGAGAATGTACAAAACTGTCTGAAAAATCTCTAACAGTTTTATTATTTCAAGGAGTTGAACTGTTTAAAGTATCATGATAAAACTAAACAAAAAAGAAGCAAAGCAAACTGGTGAGAATAATGTCTTTCATATTAACAACCATCATTCCAGAACACAAGCAATAAAATATTTGAATTCTGGTTAGAAAATGGCTTTGTTATGTAGATATAATTAACAGACTTTATAATCCTTAAAAAGCGAAATTTTCATGTTCACCTAGATACAGTTTTGTTAAAATTCTTATCTTTACCTGCTTAATGAGGTGTAGTAAAGTGCAGAATACGAATTGAAAAGTTGTGTGGTGTGATTTTGTGCAGTGATGCTGATCATTTTTAACAGATCACTCAAGCAATAAATAATACTATTGCATAATTCAAGAGAAACTCAAAAATAAATTTGTTAATCATCTTATTATTATTTAAAGTTTGTTTTAGTCCAAAATATTGTTCAATTGTCTAATCCGTATTTACTACATCAATTTTATATTTCTGTAGTGTAGTGTAGTGTAGTGTAGTGCAGTGCAGTAAAGTATAGTGAACGCAAACAATAAATTAATAAAATCGAATTTAGCCAATATTTATGTAGCTTGTATTACATTTTTGCATCACCAACATATAATTATTGGATATCATGACAAAGTTGAAATAATTGTTATAATACTTAATATTAGAGATAGTATGATTATTGCATCCTCGGCTTGTACTGTACTCCTTTATTATTATTGTTATTGTTATTATTATTATTATTATTATTATTATTATTAATACTTGTAATTATTGTTATTTAACTGCCATCGGGACATACCCAATTGCAGTTCAAAATAAATGTTTGTATATATGATACTGATAAATTACATTATTATTACACAAGTCTGAGAAATATGAATCAGTGGAGTCCTCACATTTGCTATGTCGTAGCTGAAGTGTGGTGATGGCAGAGAGTGAGGAATAGCTTGGACACCGGCGTCTTTTCTTGGGGACCTCCGGGGCTCGAGCACGCGTCCTCCAACTTCTCGAGAGCTTCCAGGTTCCTCTTGGGAGTTTAAAAAAGGAAGATGACTCCGCGAGAAACTAGCCCTTCCCAAACTTACGGAAACTTAACGAACGTAAATTTTGTGTCTTATGCGTGAAGGTTTTATCCTAATAAACGAGGATTTTATGCAGACTCAGAGGGATAAATGAGATCGCGTGTTTTTAGAAGTTTGAAAGGACCAAGTTCGAAGCGAATTCTGACAGTAACTATCTATATCACCTTGATCGTCAAATGAGTTTAAATTCTCTCTCTATAACAAGAGCTTCATATTATGGAACACTTCATTGCCAACATAAATATTCCCTTCAGGTGTGTCATTTTTCACAGCAAAATACTTTTTGCTAAACAATAATTCACCTGATTATTTTTTACGTGAAAATGTAAATTAAAGATGCAAACATTAATACGTAAATCTTCATTTTTGTTAAACGAGCTTTTTCAACATGTTTTCCGTTTCCATTTAGTGAACGTTATAATCGCCTAGATAAAATATTCTATCCATCTGTAACACCCTAAACACAAATGAAAGCTCATTTCACGTATGTAAAATATCGTATGATTAGTATTGGAACTTTGCTATTATGGAAAATCTCTTTTCGAGATAATAGAAAAAGTAGTAAAAATTACACTCCACTTAAATCGTCGATAATCTTTTACAAGCACGATTATTTTATTTAGCTGGTGTTAGCATCACGTAAATACTGAAGCACAAATTTTGCAAATGATGACAAATATTTATTGAAAGGTGACTACTTTCTGCCCCTATTTCCCAAGCCTGAATTTGAGTTGTTGAAAGTCAGTTAAAGCAGAAATTACCAGAACTTTCCATCTAGATAAATAGAACAAAATTTTGTGTCTAAAACTTTCAATTAAGTTCTTTCAATCTACATTAGTCTTTGTCAGACATATTTTTGAGTCTGGCGTTCAAGTGGAACTTCCATAGAACCTATCTTTATATTTTAATTCAAAAGAAATGAACCTACCTGTTTATCGAGTCCCGAATTACTAACGGAAACAGGTCACGTCACGGGCATAAAATATGATTGCAATATTTTTTGAAACCTGAGCATGTTCCCCGCCTTAGGCGGCCATTTGCGAGGTCGTTTAGGTGTATTTAAGTCCGCAAGTCCATTTCCAACCAAGAATATCTGCTGGGTGAAGCCAGGAACAATGTTAACCTCTCGGTACACGCACAGCGAAAAAGTCACGTGCCCAGAATGGAGATAAAATAACAAAGGGCGCCGTGTGTTCGGGGAGTTTCAAACAACACACGCTGGCATCCCCGCGAACGCTGTCGCTGGCCTTCACACAGTGCAACGCAGCCTCAAAGCAACGCGAGCCAAACACAAGGCGCCGACTGACTTCCAAATTGAACTGCACCAGTCCTCTTTATTGGCTTGGTGAAATTATGAGCAGATTTTATTCCAATATCAATTGAACATTTCAAGACATTGTATACAAACGGCTATATTTACAGTCTTAATGTTACTATTAAAGTTATTTTTGCAGGGAAGCAAATAATGACAGCAGAACAATTAAACTCTTAAGATAAAAAAGGATGTAACTGCCATTTCTGTTAAATTTACGTTTTTACCAGAATAATGATGAATGAATGAAGCCCTATAACGTAAATAAGAACCAAAATCCAGACGTATTTCTAGGTAGTATTACGGAGTGATTATAAAAGGTAGGAGGTAGGAGTTGTACGTTCCAATAGGGTTTAAGTATATATAAACCCATATTAAATAAAACAATACCGGGAGCGGTGGATCAGTGCATCAACTGATGTCATTGCGGGAGGTCCTTGGTTCGAGTCCCAACGGCGCCGGCAGGATTTTCGACATTAGCTTTTCAGCTAGGTCGAATTCAGTCACTGTCTGGAGGAGCATTCTAGAGGCCGGCTGCTCTGATCGGTAGTTTTCCGTGGTTTCTCCGACCAAAACCAGGCGAATGGTGGAGCAGTACTCTTACAAACGGCCCACGGACTGCGCGCGATATTTCCTTCCTCTTCCTTGTCCTATCCTCACCCCTTACACAGACACTAACATGCACTACACTACTACACACTGCCGGGAGCTTAGTGCTCGTCCTGGCTGGTGTTGTGTGTTGCTGATGGGAGATACCTGGTTGGGGAAAACCCCATTAGCCGATGATAGTACGGCGCTGGATCTGACCATCCAGCGGGGGGAGACCACCGCCACCTCCCGATCAAAACCGCGCTCTACACTTACGGGACTAATGACCATAGTAGTTGACGCGCCCGGAATCACTAACAATCAATCAAAAAATGTACAAAGTTCGTAGTGTTCTCACGGGATCAGCTACCTTATATTAAACCTATATTACAAATGATGAAAGTAAAAGCATGTATTAAGCCCTAGTAAGAAAGGAGGTGCCGGCCGGGTAGTGCAACGAGGACGACTGTTCGCAAGGAGGCCGACACCAGCCTTGTGTTTCTCCCCCGAGCGCAGCTGCAACGTGGCACTGCCCGGCCGCGCGCCCTCGCGGGAGACGCAGCACGAACCGGAAACGCGCGTCGACCTGCTTCCGGTGGAAGGCATTATGTGCGCGCGCAGGCGAGGGGGGGGGGGAGGACGGCGCGAGGGAGCGCCGTCGTCGAAAGCGAAAGCGCGAGCGTCACGTTCAAAGCGGCGACGGAGGCGGTGGTGGTGGCGGAGTCCACGGGGCCGAAGGAGGGGACGTGGGAATGAGGGGGAGGGAGCTGAGGCGCGGCCAGAGACCGACGTGTTGACGGCGGTGGGGTAAGCATTAATGTAGAAGATCAAACAAATTGGCACCCCACACTACATAAAATCAATTATCAATAGCTTTCTCAACAATAGAACTTTTTCAATGAACGTAAATAATCATCATTCCAACCCTTGACTAATTACGCAGGACTCCCCAAGGCTCACCACTTTCGCCCACACTATTCAACTTATACATTGCAGATCTTCCTACATAAACGAAGATTCACAGAGCCCAATTTGCGGACGATACAGTAATATTTTCTTCTGGCAATTCTGTCATTGACATCAGAAATAGAACACAACTATATCTCAACTCACTCGATAGCTGGGCATCCAAACTTAAAATACAACTGAATCCACCCAAAACCGCAGCAAATATATTTACACTAAGACCCTATACCTTCCCCACCCCCTAAAAATAAACAATAAGTTAAACTGGTACCCCCCTAACAAACCTATTAAATACCTTGGATTAAACTTAGATACTAAACTGGATTGGAAACAGCACATAGACGAAAAAATAAAATAAGCTAAAATAAAACTACTGCAACTAAAATCTTTAATCTGTAGAAACAGCCCATTGACATATCATTTTTCAATTGCAATATACAAAACCATTCTAAGACCGCTACTGCTGTATGCTTGTCCCATGTGGACAAATTCCGCAAAAACCAATCTAAAAAAATTACAAATCATTCAAAACCAATTTCTCAGAACCATTACCAATGCACCGTCGTTTGTCACAATCATCAGCTTCACAAAGAACTCAACTTAGAACTCATTGAACATCACATCACATACTTAGCCACTAACTTTTATTATTATTTACCTCAAATCCCTTCCCTTGCAACCTTTAGACTCACTAAAAACCCGAACCATACCAGAATAAAAAACAGATACCCCTACAATATATTCCTGAAAACCTTCTCCGAATTTGAACCAGAATAGAGGACCCAATACGGCATCCTCAACCTTATGTTAGATTTAAGACTTAGAAATAAGTTTTCAATATAAGTTAGTATGTAAGTCTATCAAACATATGTAAAGTTTATACTAAAACTGATCTATGTACAACCAACAAAATCAATAAAATAAAAAAAGCGGTGGTGGGGCGGCGGCAGTGGCGGCGGCGGTGACTATAACGGCGATGAGGTGGTGATCGGGGCAGCGATTGCAGGGGCTGAGGAGGAAGTGGTGACGGTGACAGGACTGTGGCGGGGGCAGGGGCGGTAGCTGGGACGAGGGAAGGGGCTGTGAGGGATCGAGGGCGGTAATGGGAGGGAGACAGTGACGGGGCCGGGGTCAGGGAATTGACGGGGGCGGGCACAGGGAACGGGGCGAAGACGGAGACGGGGTCGGGGACGGGGGCGGGGACGGGGACGGAGGCGGGTGCGCTGCGGGGAGGGTGATGGAGTTGAGGGCGTCACACTGCTGCTGGCATCATTGGTGGCGATGTTGGTGACAGGGAGTCGGTGGCGAGACGGGAGAGAGTCAGAATGGGCACAGGATGGGCACCGGGGTGGGTTCGGGCAGAGGCGGGGACAGAATGGAGACGGGGCGGGGATCGTGGCGAGGGCGGGCGGGTGCGGGGTCAAGCAACCGTACCGGGGTGGCGATACTGGGGGCGGGGACACAATAGACAGTTTGTGCACCCTCGAACCTTAAAGCACTATCGATCTTCTATGCATGCGTCGTTTAAGTTTCGCACCACTTTAGTGCATCTGTGCATGGGCAGAAGATCGACAGTGTTGTCCGCTATGGCGTCCAGAAACACTCAAATGACGGGACGGGAGCAGCGGAGGCTGTGGCAGCGAGGGCGACGAAGACTGCAAGGGCCGCTGCTTGGAACAGCCGCTGCATAACAGCCGCCAGAGGGCGGCGTGGGCGACAGGGCAGGCGGCGTGGGTGACAGGGCGGGAGGCGTGGGTGAGGCGGCGTGGCGGCTTGGGCGACAGGCGGGCGGCGTGGGGCGGCGGTGGGTGATAAGGCGGGCGGCGTGGGCGACAGGGCGGGCGGCGTGGGGGACAGGGCGGGCGGCGTGGGTGAGAAGGCGGGCGGCGTGGGCGACAGGGCGGGCGGCGTGGGGGACAGGGCGGGCGGCGTGGGTGAAAGGCGGGCGGCGTGGGTGACAGGGCGGGCGGCGTGGGGGACAGGGCGGGCGGCGTGGGTGAGAAGGCGGGCGGCGTGGGCGACAGGGCGGGCGGCGTGGGTGAGAAGGCGGGCGGCGTGGGTGAGGGCGGCGGTGTGGGCGACAGGGCGGGCGGCGTGGGGGACAGGGCGGGCGGCGGGTGAGAAGGCGGGCGGTGTGGGCGACAGGGCGGGCGGCGTGGGGGACAGGGCGGGCGGCGTGGGTGAGAAGGCGGGCGGCGTGGGGCGACAGGGCGGGTGGCGTGGGTGAGAAGGTGGGCGGCGTGGGTGATCAGGCGGGCGGCGTGGGTGAGAAGGCTGGCGGCGTGGGTGAGAAGGTGGGCGGCGTGGGTGGTAGGGCGGGCGGCGTGGGTGAGAAGGCGGGCGGCGTGGGCGACAGGGTGGGCGGCGTGGGTGAGAAGGCGGGCGGCGTGGGCGACAGGGCGGGCGGCGTGGGTGAGAAGGCGGGCGGCGTGGGCGACAGGGCAATTGCCGCACGCGACTGAGCGGCAGTGTGTCACAAACGGCCTGGGGAGCTGTGCTCATCTCGGAGAGAAACTCCAATTACGTTAAGGAGCTTGCTAGGAGAATGGCTGGAATATTGTACCTTTGAAAGATATGTGCTGGGAATAATCCGCACAGGAAGGTCGAACCTTACTGATTTGAAATTCGAATAAAAAGCACATTTCGTTGAATTATAAACTTTTTAATTATCCACCGAAGATTTTGAAAAAACAGAATATAATTTAAAAACTAGCTATGATATTCTTTTAAGAAGATAATGTGTGAAAAAGCTAATATAATACCTCTATATTTAGGGTTATATTAATTGTTCGATATACACATTGACTAAGTTAAAATTATGCCTATTGTCATCTTGATTTTTTTCACATACTGGAGAAATACTTAATTACGAAAAATATTAATATAATTATTCCATTCGACCACTTTTCAATAACATTTCGTATTTTAAATGTTTTTTTCAATTTGAAAAGTTCTTCTGGAAAAAATATATTTTTTTAATTTCTAGATGGTGTAAAATTGAGTATAAATATATCCCCCACCTCTGCACTCCATAATAGTCCAAAATTACTAATAAAAAATTTCATTTAGAATGCAGATGTTTAGTAAATCACATCCATCTGACACATTCCTCACATTATCAGAATTTTGAAGCACGTAGTGATGCTTGAAAATCGAATTAATTTTGTTCAATGCATCAAGAAGATTTCGAATTTTATTAGACGAACCACTTTACGACTATATTATACTGAAATAACAAATAAACACTAATACGATTTATACTATTATGCTAATACTTCAATAACGTTGTAGTAATGCTGTTGAGTTTTTTGAATTTAATTGAATTTTTTGAATTGAAACTATAGAATTTTTCCCTCTAGCACAGGTTTTATAAAAGAGCTTCGAAAATTTGGAGAAAAATTTCAAACAAAATTTAGATCAACGAAGTCTAAAATATTTAACACACTACATATTAAGTAAGAATATCATAGAAATTATAACAATACAGAAATTACAAAAATCTATTACTTTACACAAAAAATTATATTCCAAACAGTATATTCAACACGTCCACAATATACTAAATAATTATAACACTGATCATAGATTTAGAAATCAGAGGCGTGTGACTGATTTAGTAAAATGACGATTATATAAATACTTATGTGCCTTAAATGTTGTTATATTTATGTTAATTTATATTTTCAATTCGTGATTCATTATTCATCAGTCTTTTAGAAAATATTTCAATCGAAATATCAATGTATGACATGTAAATGCATAACCAGTTCCTATCATTATTGTTTGTAATCAGTGGATGTCATCTTTTTTAATGAACAACCTTGACACGAATAATTAAAAAAAATTATGTTGAGCTAGTATCTGTTCAAGCATTTCCTGCAACAACATTCCTGTTACAAGTAGATAACTATCACTAGTGTTGCGTAAGAGCTACATACAAGATGACGAAACTCACGAAGAGAGACCTCGTGTACATGAAGTGTACAGTATGTGATGCACGAAATATGATCATTGGAATATATTCATTAACGGTAGGTTTAAAAGACATAATATTATTTTTAATGAATAGAAAGTAATTTATTTCAAGTGAAATACAGCTTTCGCATAAAATAATACTATAAAATTCTATAGAGCTTAAGTTGAGGAAAACTACTATCTCACCACTTGATGATGTGATGAACCATACTCGACGGTCTAGGGTAGGTGAGAGGGAGCTTTAATTTGTTTGCCCTCCGATTGCTTGGGCAGGAGATTACAGTGACTGTTTGTAAGACCCATTTGTGCATTGAGAAAGACCTTGAAAACATTTTGGAGGATATTTGATTGCTGCTAGACGGAAAGAAAAATATTTTTGAAAAGCAAAACATTGAGTATCAGGACCAACTAAATCGCATGTTTTACATAAAATCAATTGGGCCCAATTTGTATATGATTTTTGTTTTATTTGTTACTTTTCGCTTCTTCTATTCCGTGTATTTTTGAATGAATATTGACCACTAGGACATAACTTCTTATTTTGTTCATTTTTCGACCATAGTGATAAGATGTCCCATCTTCCACCTTTCGGTACCCGGGTTGAAATATCGACGAATCCATTTGAAAACTATGGGGGACGAAACGGGTGCGCAGCAAATTTTCTGATCCTGATATATCCTGATCATTCTTCTCTAATCGTCATCCGCCATCTCCCGAGAAAAACATGCAGTACACTAACAGGATTAATGACCAAAGCAGTGGACGTGCCCGGAAACACGAAAAAATCAATCAATCAATCAATCACAGCCAATAATTTAGTTTGTGACTGATGTGAAGGGCGTCGATTCGAAGACGACCTGGGGCGAAGGTGACCTGGCTTCCGCCCGTAGCCGTGGAAGCCACTCGCTCGCCGCAAGCGCTTGGTGGAGCAGCTCTTGAGGCCCTGATTGAAGTCTACTGGCCGAAGAGACTCGAACCTAGGACCTCCTGGTCAGAGACATTGTGACTTCCGTTGATGCACTGAGCCACCACTCCCGATAAATAATATGATGATAAAAATTCTCTCATATTGTGAACATTTGCATGTCATGATACATTATGCGAGCCTCCTGAAACGCAATGAATTTCACAGCCAATAATTTAGTTTGTGACTGATGTGATGGGCGTGGATTGGAAAACGACCTGGGGCGAAGGCGACCTGGCTTCCGCCCGTAGCCGTGGAAGCCGCTCGCCCGCCGCAAGCGCTCGGTCGAGCAGCTCTTGAAGCCCTGGCCGACGTCTGCGTGCTGCCCCTGCTCCCCCTCAAGTCCCCTCCCCCAGCAGCCTTTTTTCGCCCTCCCCTCCCCCTCCCGCCTCGCGCACCGGCCTCTCTCGCCGGTTCATCCGGGAATTAAATTAGGCAGAACGGCGGCCAAGAGGGCTACGAAGGGGGAGGCGGGGAGAGCGGAGAAGGCCGGGTGGGCGGAAGGAGAGATCGCGTCAGCGGGATGAGGTGGTGGTGGTCGCGCAGATGAAACGCGATTGGGAAAGTATTTTATGAGAACAGTTGCTCTGGTCACCATTGCCAGAGTGAGGATCATTAATGAAATGATAAATACGCTGGTAATGAGGAGATGGATTGTGTTCGAGAAGACAAGGATGTGGCGTTGTTTCTAGGGCGGAAGTAAGTCCTTTCCGGATATAACCGGATAAGATCTGCCACCGCATGGAAATGTGGCTTGAGCGATCATGGTTCGACAAAGAGAGCTCGAAAACATGAATGGAGGTACGCTCATGGGATTCAATGTTTTACGAGCTGCGCGAGGGTGCCGCGGGGTGGCGCGGGGTGGCGCGGAATGGCGCGGGGCGGCGCGGGGGCGGCGCGGGGGCGGCGCGGGGGCGGCGCGGGGGCGGCGCGGGGGCGGCGCGGGGGCGGCGCGGGGGCGGCGCGGGGGCGGCGCAGGGGCGGCGCGGGGGCGGCGCGGGGGCGGCGCGGGGGCGGCGCGGGGGCGGCGCGGGGGCGGCGCGGGGGCGGCGCGGGGGCGGCGCGGGGGCGGCGCGGGGGCGGCGCGGGGGCGCGCGCGGGGCGGCGGGGGCGGCGCGGGGGCGGCGCGGGGGCGGCGCGGGGGCGGCGCGGGGGCGGCGCGGGGGCGGCGCGGGGGCGGCGCGGGGGCGGCGCGGGGGCGGCGCGGGGGCGGCGCGGGGGCGGCGCGGGGGTGGCGCGGGGGCGGCGCGGGGGCGGCGCGGGGGCGGCGCGGGGGCGGCGCGGGGGCGGCGCGGGGGCGGCGCGGGGGCGGCGCGGGGGCGGCGCGGGGGAGGCGCGGGGGCGGCGCGGGGGCGGCGCGGGGGCGGCGCGGGGGCGGCGCGGGGGCGGCGCGGGGGCGGCGCGGGGGTGGCACAAGATGGCGTGAGACGGCGCCAAAGGGGTGACGAGGGTGTGGTAAGGATGTGCGGCACGAAGGGCTCCGGGATTGGGCGGTGCATGTAGGGCTGAAACGGAGGAGACAAAGGAAGGGAAAAGTGCGCCGGCTCCCCGAAGGACCAATTAACGCTCCGCCGCCTGCGGACGCAAAGGGCTGCGTGGGTGCAGGGGTCTTCGTGCACTCGTGCGTCGCCGTCGGCCCCGCCCCCTCAGTCGCTCCCCTTCAACTCTTAGCTCTGCACGTTCGACAGTTGAGGCACGGAAGAAGACCTATCACACGGAATACGGCGAAACATCGCTGGCGAATACTGGGCTCGTGGATGTTGAAAATTATATTTTACTAAAAAAACTCTGAGAGCTTTTTGTGGAGTCGGCAAAGCTATTTACATATTGCACCGTATTGCACCCTCTCCTCCTTCCTGTAGTGCACCTTCTTCCTTGCAACAATGACCTATGCGCGTTTGCTACCTAAAATACGGATGAAGTAGATTTCAACGAAATGCAATACATCAACAATTTCGAAAACAAGTTTCTCGAATGTCCGAATGTATCTTTCACCCAGAAATTGCAATGAAGATCGTAGTCGCTCGCACTGCCTTTTGAGAATAATCTCTATGACGTTTTCAAACTCTTTTCTCGGTGAATCTCATGTTTTTTGTCTCGTGAAAGTTCATGTATCTCAGTCGATAAATTATCGTTTCACAAAAATCCCGAGGATGTGTTTTCCATTTAACTGCTTCCTGTAAAAACTTGAATATTTTAAGAAATATTTTGAGAAAATACTCCTTGGACTTCAGAAATAATTACCTACTCTCATTGTATAAGTGTAGATACTAAAGACAAGTTTCCACTTTGTTTATTTTTAGTCTTTGTATACTGTAGATATATTAAAATTTAGTTTTATATTTTGCGAATCACAAGGGTTTTATTCGAAAAGTTACTCTGATGTATTTGTACATGCTCCAACAATTCATGATATATCAGGTAGATTCCTAGTACTAAGTTTTTATATATTCTGTTGCATGATTTGAAGTCCCCCAAGCTGATTGTTGGATATAGAGGATGAACGCAGCTCAGGCATCAATCTCATTAAGACAAATTTTTCTCTTTCTTTATTATTATTTTTCAACTTTAGTTTTACCCAATCAATTATAAAATTAATTTGTATTTAGTATGTAAATTTAATTGAATTTTATTTTCGGTACTATATTTAATATTTAGAAATGCCCATATTATACATTGTATGATTATATACATGTCCTGACTTGCCATACATGGCTTATGCTGTATTTATGTTTCAAATATTTTATTATTATTATTATTATTATTATTATTATTATTATTATTATTAATTATTCCTTTATGACGCTACACTCCACACAGTTTTGAAGTTCGGCAGACAGAGGGAAAACGGGGAAAAAAGCTGCATTTAAGAGGTGTACAGCACGATCGTGACCCAAAATGCTGCAAGGGAACTGCCATTCGGGTTCCACCTTGCGCTGCCTTCGGAGCCGCGCGACTTCCACGAACTCCAGCAGCGGCGGAGGAAGAGGCTGCGGCTCCCGCAGCGCGGCCGCGTGGCCTGGGGCGAATGGGTCGATGCGCCGCCGCCCACGCCCCTCCCCGCACCACCCCGCTCCGCCCCGCCCCGCCCCACGCCGAAGTGGGCCAAATCCCATCTCAATGGGTTGGTTGGTTCGTCAGCTTTCGTCATTGGTCCCGTCAGTGTAGTGCATTGTTTTTCTTCGGGAGATGGCGGTGATCTTCTCCCCTGGATGGCGAGATCCGGCGCCGATCTACCGTCGGCTAGTGGGGTTTCCCCCTAACCAGGACTCTCCCACCAGCGGGGCACCGCCCCAGCCGGGACAAGCTCTAAGCTCCTGAGCGGCCTCCCGAAATATGTGGTAGTGTAGTGCATGTTAGTGTAAGTGTGTGTGTGTGTAAGGAAGAGGAAGGACAGATCGCGCGCGGTCCGTGGCCCGTTTGGTAGGGTACTGCTCCGGCATTTGCCTAGTCCTGATCGGAGACCACGGAAAACTACCGATCAGAGCAGCCGGTCGCTGGAAATCTCCTCCAGACAGCGACTGAATTCGATCTAACTGAAAAGCTAGTGTCGAAAATCCTGCTTCCGTCGGGTCTCGAACCTAGGACCTCCTGGTCAGAAACGCAGCAGTGATATCAGTACCTCAAGGGGAAGAGAGAGGAAAACAGGAGAAGAGAGGAAAAGAAAGGGAGAGATAGTGAGAAACAAAGATGGAGAGAGAGGAAACAAGAGAGAGTGAGACAGTGAGGTAGACAGGAAAAGGGAGGGGGAGAGGGAGAAAGTTGGGGAGAGAGAGAGAGAGGGGCAGATAGAAGAAAAGAGAGGGTGTGAGGGAGAAAGATGGGGAGAGAGGTAGATATAAAGAGGAAAAGAGTGGATGTTGGAGAGAAAAGTAGAGAGGAAAAGACAGAGATAGAGATAGGGAGAGGGAGAAAGATAGGAGTGAGAGAGGGAGAGAGCTTCTACGGTAGGTCTACCATCTTTGTCTCTACAGTTTTGTTGATCGGTATGACATAAGATTGCAATCCGAACGTTGACCAATTTTCACCGCTGGCTATATACATAGAGTGCAATAACTTTCTGGAAGAGATTATAGTGACCGTCTTCTCCTCTAGGTAGTTTTCCGTGGATCCGTTTCTCCGATTAATTCAACGCGTATGCTGGAGCAGTGCCCTAAGTTACGAGACACAGACATCACGCATTAGTTCTTTCTTTATCCTCGTCCCACATACACTCTTGCGTACATGCTCTAGAAACCAGCCAAGAACATTCCGCAGGCAGTGCCTTGCAAAGGGAGATACCTGGAGAGGAAGTACCCACGAGTCGCCGTATAGGTAGACGCCGGATCTCATGAAGGGGTGAGAGAGGAACAACGGCAGGATATAACACGCGCTACTCGTTTTCTGTCTAATAACATAAGTATTTGACAAGCGGAAGCAATATTTACACACTTACACATCAAGAAAGCAATCCATTTTCTCTGAGCTGTTCAAGTTTTGCTAACAACAAACTTTTGTAGCATTAAAACTGAAAATGAATGAAGATTTTAAATGTCATTACTCGTTACATTTGAATAAAAACTTTTTTGAAGTTTAATTTTACTTTATTAATCTTAATTAGTTTACGATCTCTATATTTATTATCTTAATGAGCTTATGATAAAACAGTTTTCAGTGAACAAGGTGATATTACCGCCTAGTTATAATCAGCCATCATTTTAAATCAACTGTCACTCACCAGTACTCCTGTACTTTTACAATGTGCTTTATACTTTCAACATTTGCTTGCAAAGTGATTATTTTCTCGTGTTCTAGTGGAAATACCACGCTATGTTTCACACATATGAGGTGTACTATAAAATGTTTCATCCACTTCTGTAATACCCTGTTTTATGAAATTCCATGAGTCTTTTTTATTTATGGATAATTTATGGCTTTTCTAGGAACTGAAACTGACTATATCACTTCGTTATCATTCGTAATTAACAGAAATCTCCATTTCAAAGAAGTAATCTCTTTTTTCTTTACGATCTTACTTTTCTTACGAAGACTAAATTTGTTAGTATTAGTTATAAGACTGCCTTTTTATATTTTTGTAAAAAATTATAATAAAAACTTAAAAAAAATAAATGTCTACCTAAAAATTCCAAAGAAACTTGAAGATTTACAAAAAAGTAATCTCTTTCTTTTTACTATTTTAAATCCACGCATTTTAAGTTGTTGTTTCTAATTCGTGGACGATTGATTAGCGAACTTTCAACTACATCTGTATAGTGCTTTTTTATCGTTCAGAATAACGCTGATTGATTTTTTTACACTAGATACGATTACGTACGTACTTAGAAATCTCTAACTCAAGCTTCGCAGATCGGTTTTGAATCATAAAGATGGTGGATTTTCGGCAACGCGTGAACAGTTGTGATGAAGACTACCGTTGTCTAGATGAGAATCCTCGAGCACGGTTACTCGGTCGTTTCTGAGGATTCTTTTCCATAAATTACAAGTCGATGCCGGAGCAAAATTATAAAAACGGGTCAAACAGGCCGAAACGCCGATATTTCCATGTCACCATTCCGTGCCAATCTCCGCCAATCTTCCGCCAATCTTCAAAACGATGGAATGTGAAAGAAATTTATTTATTTATTTATTTATTTATTTAAATTTATTTATTTATTTATTTATTTATTTATTTATTTATTTATTTATTTATTTATTTATTTATTTATTTATTTATTTATTTATTTATTTATTTATTTATTCATTTGTTTATTTATTTACTTTCGCAGCAGCCTGCAGACGCGATTGGAGCCAGTGTGCGCACCTGGCGGAGCAGGCCGTGCCGCCCCGCCCCCTTCCCGCCCCCTGCCGGCCCCGAGGCCTCGAAAGGACGTGCGCTTCGATTCAAGTTGGAGACTCCGTTTGACGTTTGGCGGCGCCGGCAACTTGCGGTCAACTGACTTGGGCGGCGAGGGCCCTTGGCGCATTCCGGACGCACTGGCGGACGCGCCTCGCACACACCCTTGGGCCCTCAAGGGCGCAGGTAATGCACTCGAGGGCGCATCAAGCGAAAAGCAACGTAGTGCTTGCACAGGATTCGTCCACGCTTGGCTATCGGGATGTTGTTCAATGAGGTAGGAATGAATTTTCTTGTCTTTTCGCTTCTAGGGTAATTTCAAATTTCTCATGCATTGCCCCATATTGGGACTTCATTTTATGTACTGTATATATACGTTTTATGGCACAGTAAGTCATTTTAATATTATATTTAGTCATTTGTAAATTAAAATAAAAATGATCAATGCAAACCAATTCATTTACAAAATTACTACTTTCTAAAAAATCGAGGCACATAAGAACTAAGCTAATGTTTTATTATTATTCTTGAATTTCTAAACAAAACGAATACTTATATTGCTTTAAGCCCTGCGAATTTGGCGAGAGCAGCCTATAACAAGAGGGAGAGCCAACAATATTTGTGGGTCCCCATTTTCATCAACCTTTTTAAATGTGTAAATCATATTTTACAAGGGAATAAGTAAAACATACAAGGTGAGTTAAATTATAATATTAATGATTACAATTAATACAATTAATTTTGTGTTGAACCATTTTGAAGGTTACCTGGATTTTTGGATAGATTCTTCGCCAAATGTGTATTAATTTTCCAGATTGCTAGCTTAAAACAGGAAATCAATTTATCATTTTTACAGAAATAAAATGTTTTATTGCATTGGGCTACGAGACTACTTTCAAACTTTTTGGGGGGTCCTGGCCCCCTCTTGCCCTTAGGCCTGTGTGTACGCATTTGCCTGCAAAACATTGACCCCATATTTCCGTAACACTCTCCGTGACTCCATATCTCTGTAACACCGATGTTTCACGGAGCTTAGGTTGAGAAACACTAAACCAGTTCATCTGCCGCAGCCTCCACTTATTCCTGTCATAGCGGCATGCGTTTTTGCTAATCATCTCGGGCTAGAATTATATTTTCCCTTTTTTCATGTACAAAAATTACGCTGGGCGAAACGGTTCAACCAGGTTCAGTCATTTTTTTCTCTTCCTTTCCTCACATTACAAAAAAAAAAGAAATTTAATAGTAATTTCTCATTTTTAGGTACACGAAAATTACAAAATTTTGTCTTCCTAACTGTACTTCAGTATTTTCTAAAGACAACTGATTATATTTCATAAATTTAGCATTACTCCATTTCCTCTACTGTTTCTTACGAACGTTTCGAAATAGATATAATTATTCGATTAAAAATAATGTACTTTTTATCTTTGGTATTGATTATAATTCTTCCTTCACTATTATTCTTCAATATTATTATTCAATTTAAAAGAAATATCAAATGATTTGTAATAACGGTAGTAATGAAATATCCACCACTAAAGAAATATGAGAATTAATTCCTTTCCATATATTCATTAAATCTTTAAAACAAACTTGACCGTATCTCGAATAGTCAAGTACCATTGGGATGTTCACAATAATAAACACTACATACGGAAGCAATTTTATCTTTACCTTCGTCTTTATTCTTAACGTATTTCAAACGACATTAAACGAAGGAGCAATTACGGTGAGCAGGGTTTTGCCTCCTAAAATAAAGGCAATTCCAATCCAATTCCAGACGCCCAGCGCCTCCTCACGCAGTTGGGTCCGGCGCAGTCGGAGCAGCCTCTCGCAGTCCGCGGGAGGAGGGGGGCTGCGTGACAAACGAAGGCGCGAGGGAGCAGAGCGCTAAGCGGAGCAGTTTGCCGTATGGGGGGAGGCAGGAGAAGGGGTGAGTCGGAAGAAGAGAGGGGACGAGTGCCACAGAACGCGGGGGTGGAAGCGATGGTGTGGGAGGGGTGGCGCGAGTAGGAGGGGTTGCTTGGGTGGGAGGGGGGCCGTGGGTGGGTGTGGTGGCGTGGTGGGAGGGTTGACGTGGGTGGGAGCGGTAATGGGGGGTGGGGCGGGTGGCATGGGAGGGAGCGGTGGCGTGGGTGGGCTGTCGGGGGTGGGGGTGGTATGAGAGAGGAGGCATGGATGGGAGGATTGCCGTGGGTGCAAGGTAAGGCATGGGTGGGAGTGGTGGTGTGGGAGGGGTGGCGTGGGAGGGTGGGCGTCGAAGGGGTGGCGTGGCAGGGTGGCATAGAAGGGGTGGTGTGGGAGGGGTGGCGTGGGAGGAATAGAGTGAGTGGGTGGGGTGGCGGGGGTGAGAGCGGTTGCGTGGGAGAGGTGGCATGAGTAGGAGGGTTGCCGTGGGTGCAAAGGGTGGCGTGAGTGGCAGCGGTGGCGTGGGAGGGGTGGCGTGGGTGGGAGGGATGGCATGGGAGGTGTGACGTGGTTGGGAGGGGGCGTGGCAGGTGTGGGGGCGGGCAGGATCGTGAGCGTGTGCGATGGTGCGGGCGAAGGAAGCGGGAGAGCAGTGGCCTGGGCGGGGCTTTGGGGGGGGGCAACGTGGAGGCGCACTGGGGTCTACCGGTTGGCGGCGTCGCGACGCCGATGCGAAGTTCGTCGGCTGCGCGTAACGAGTGGCATTTGTCTCGGCGCCGGCGACCGGCGCGCTCCGGGTGGTGCCCTCGGGAGCTAAGGCGGCGCCGGTTGGGAACTGTATTCCGAACTCCCACGGCCACCTGTTCCGTGAAGTAGAAAATAAAACAACGTCGTGCAACGTTTCGAAAGTCCGACCCAAAGAATAAAAAATACCTTTTTTTAAATTTATTACTTTATGTTCGACAGTACGTCTTTCACAGCATTGAAATTTACAAGATAATGTCAGTCGTTATTGAACTAACAGTAACCTCTTTAAGATGATTTATGGAGGCAAAACTTAAGAATTAGAAAAATTTAAAACAAGAAGATTGGAAAAGAAGCAAGAGAAAATAAAGTTACCGAAGGTGAAATTTTTTCTTTAGGAAATTTGGAATTAATTCGACGAGGAAAGGGATAAATTTTACCAACATTAAAAAATTGTGCATGATGTAATGGTGAAAGAGTATTAAAAAATACCTGGATACATAATAGTAAGGGGGTAAATGTGTAAAGTAATAATGCTGTTTTTAAAATTTCACCACATTACCAATACCTTGAGTAAATCATGAATTGATTGTTAGTTCTTTTCTTATCCATTAATATGATGAAAAGATCCAAAATATATATTCATCAATGTTTATAAAAACAGGATATGATCCAAAAATCTATTACTTATCGAAAGTGAAACGCGAAGATTATCAATCAGTCTCGACCGTTCTTCCTTCTCTAACCGCAAATTCTTTCTCAATAGTGCTGTATTTCTTAAGGAGCTTTAGAGAGCCGTGCTTTAAAACGTATCTCTCATGATCAGAGAGAGAGAGAGAGAGAGATAAAAGAGTATCAATTCATGATGAAAATAATATGACTATTCTCACAACGATACACAGCAATCCAACCAACTCACTCAACTCAAGAATTTGATGATCCAACCAACCCACTCAAAAATTTACGCTGTGTCACCTTTTAATTTTTGGGATCTGTTTAAAGATAGATATGCTAGTTATTTTTATTTCATAGTTGTCGCACTTCATTTTAAAATGTGACATTCATTTAAAAATGTGACACTTCATTTAAAAATTAAAATCTGTAACATTTAAAATTTAAGTACTTTGGTTACTTGACACGGAAGCAGATAAATAAAAAATAATATAATGATGTCTTAAAATCTTTCATCAAGAGTATTTTGAAACGACATTTCCCCTTCCAAATATTCTTGAGCATTGCTGCTTCTATCGTGTTTTCACTTCTTCAAACTGTTGAATATATGTGCTAAACACACTGCTGATGAAGGCCCAATTACCTCTTCAATTTCACACTCTTGGATAAATTGCCGCACTTTCCTCAAACTGTCCGTCAGTTGTCCAAACTGTCAGTAAGTTTAACAATGACAAAAAAGTCGTATGAGAAATTAAAAATATTTGAAATTAGTAAATTGAATAATACGAGTGTTTTTCGTAAAAATCGTTGTAATAAAAGCAATAATGGAGTAACTGTAATACGGCCTCTTCTGAAATACGAAAACCTTTAGAGCCATGACAAGTCAAGTTTTTTCCAAAGTTACTGGTTCAAAGTATTATATAATTAATTTTGATCGATCGTGAGAAGATAGTATTCTACGTAAAATGGTCGACTTCTGAACATGATATTTTTCAAATGTTTTTGCTACACCCAAGCAAGTGACAGTGATGTGGAAGAGTTTGAATGACATTTCATTGGTCGCGCACTGTCGAGGTAACATCAATCATTCTTCAAATTTCCATATTGAACAGAACTCTTTAGCCTAAAGGGATTTCTATAGTCTTGAATATATAACTTTTTCTAGTGTTACATTTTTGTTGATCATTTGTAGGCATGCCCACTCAATTCATCGATACTGGCGTAGCAATAATTCAAAAGAACGTTCCACATCAAATCTTTTCAGTAAATGAAATCAGTGTAAGATTCGTTAATTCACAATTCAACTGATATTTTATATATTAAAGACATTACATATTTAATTATGAAGTTATTTAGAAAACGACGAATTTTACCAATTCTCAGATTTTTTATAAGATATTTTGAATAATCTATAGTTAACTAAATTTAATAAAAACTGAAGTGTATATTTTGTAAGTTTTATCAAAGTCATGGTGTTGTTTTATGGTGCAATGCTGTTGCCCAATTCTTTCGATGAAAAGGACATGAGATAAAGGGGTTAGTTGAGAGCAAGGGACTTATGCTCGACATCTGCAGACAGAAAGTAGTTTAAGCGCCGAAGTTTCGTCACATGTCTGCACACCGTGGTAATCTACTGGCAGAACAACACGAAAGACAGCCAAGTTGGCAACGCGATGTTCTGCAACACAGGGCACAATAACATGACTCTTGGGACCAAGCGAAGGAAATGCAGAAATGCAAAGACAAAAACAGCAACGAAGAGTACACAGGGAAACTACTGTGGTGAGGGTGAGAGCAAATCGCAAACTCATACAAAAAAAAAAGCAGTACCGCAAATGAAAGAGAATCGCAACTTCACTTTTCTATCTTATAAGAGGATTATAAGAAGGAACGAAAACTCTTTAAAATATAATAAAAACATGTGAAAATGATCGAAATTAACTCGTTCTTGATTCACGTAAAAAAAAATTTTAACGCAACATTATGATCCCGGAAATCAACTAACAGTTTTTATTAATATGACGAGACAGCGAATTACAAAATTGAATTTAAACATTTTAAATGTATGTCTACACTCATATAAATTATTATACTACACCATGAGATAGAGTCATAGACATTAAAATGTAATTTATTTTCGTTATTATTATCATTATTATTATTATTATTGCCGCTTTTATTATCTAATTACACTGAATCAACCATATCCGATAACACATTCTGGATTTTTTCAAATAAACTATACTTTACACTGAAAATATGTGAGCTAAAACTGTTTTGAATAAGTGTCTATAATAAAACTGCGTTGTTTTATAGATTTTAAATCTAACGTCATTAATAATGCATCTAAAAATACGGAAATGAATAAATATTGAAAGAATACGAAAAAAGTTAGTCAAATGTAAAAGGGATCAATGATAAGATTTTTTAAAATAAGTGAACCCACCATTATATTAGTTTACATAAGAAACATTTCAAAATAATAAAGCGCATCCGAAGTCAAATTTGCATTAAAATCGCAAATGTAATACACGTTGCATAAGCAAAACACATTTCCCGCTTTATCGTTCATAAGCCGATCGCTTCCTTTCAAAAACAGAGCTGAATCTTTCCATGCTGACGCGGAAATTGGCAAGAAGCTGGGCGTTTCTGCTACGCCACGCCACACAATGTCCAATTACCGAACTGTCTGCTTCAAATCACGCGGCCGGCCGCTGACGGCTGGGCTGCGCAGTGACAGGCAGGCCGAGTGGGGGCGGGGGCGGGGGCGGGGGCGGCGGCGATGGGGGCGGGGCGTGTCACGTGCCAACATGTCGCGCAGCCGGATGTGGGTTTCCTTAAATGAAGTGTGAGGGCGTGCAAACCGCGTGAAACCCCCTCGAACCGGCGCGGCGGAGATCGAGCTGGCGACGTGGGATGGAGAGGAGAGAAAGCGCGGAAAGAGGTGCGTCTGCATGGGTTTGCTAGCCGATCCTAGTAGAAGAGTCCTGCGGGTGAAAAAGGAAGGACAGGCATAACTGAAAGTGTGAAAAGAGCCGAATGGACCAGGATGGACAGGTACGGGAAGGATATGTAAAGGTATGAACAGAGAACGAAGAATGGGAACGAAAATGGTAGAGGTAGATAAGAGGGACGGGGATGGCATTGACAAAGAAAGAATGTGACTGATTATGATGGGAGGGGAAGGAAGGATGAGATGGACGGGGAAGAGGAAAAGGTGGATAAAATTATGATAGGAGATGAAAGCATCATAGAGGCAAAGGCCTTCACGAATCAATTAGAATGGGGGCGAGAGTAATAATGGAGAGGAAAGAATGAGGGATTTGATGACAAGGGTGAGTAGAGAAAATGAATAATGATGATAGAATGGAACGATGGAATCGGCAAGGGAAAAAATGAGGTGGGTGAAAGGATGAAAGTGGGGTGTGAAAGGACGCGAGGTATAGGGACTGGGACAAGGAAGGAAGAATGGTTGTGGATGATAATGAAGAGGGAAGGATGAGAAGTTGGGGATGAAGGTAAAGCTGGGAGAATGAAAAGGTCGATGGAATGGAACGATGAAATAAGCGTGAGGACGTGAAGACAAAGGGAACAAGAACGAGAGTGGGTAGAATGCGTGTGGATGTTGATGGAGGAGAGGTCGATGAGAGGGACGGGGGGGGAGCGCTTCTGGCCGCCAGGCACATAGAACGGGGCGGGGCAGGGCGGACGAGAGTACGAGGTGCGGCAGGCGAGGGGGATGATGAGAGGGTGGGAGGGGTGGGCGTGAGGGTGGGAGGGGCGGGGCTGGGG